>JAQIWZ010000568.1:0-17824 GCA_034697245.1 Malaconothrus monodactylus | reverse complement strand
GTATTGCTCAAAGTTGTGCCACAACTGCAAAATTCAACTCAATTACATTACAGGACGTTTCAGAACAACAATTATCTAAAGCCAAGACTCGAATCACTCAAAGCCTCACGAATTTGAAGGAAAAGAAAAGAGGTCTTCATTTCATACCATTTTACAATTTTTTTATTAATTGAATGCCTTTTTGTTTTCTCATGAATTCTTTTCGAATGATTTGTTGTTTGTTTTAATGCAACTCTTATTTCAGTTTATTTGAGAACTTAATTATGTTTGAACTCATGAAAAACATTTCATTTATTTCAATAATTAGAAGAATTTGTAATTCAATAATAATTTTAAATCTTTGACAACAAACAGAACCTGAAACTTATGTTTTTTTCAGAATAATTCAATACAAGTTTTTACAAAATTTTAAACTTGTTTTGTATTTTTCACAACTCATTAACTTATCATTAATTCAAATGATAATTATCTCAATAACTAACAAAACATTAATTTATTTTCAATTTATGTATTGAAAACATGAGATTAATTGATACTAAAAACAGTAAATGAAAACTTGACCCATAATTATCATGGATTTAAGCTAAAACTCGTTTTATTTTTATAGTTAATATCGAAAATGTTGATCAAGTTGTCGATCGCATAACTCTTTCAACTGAAATAAAACCTGTCTCTGAAGAAAACTTATTGATAATCGAAGCTATTCCTGAATTGTTGGAACCAAAGCAAAGAATTTTCAAAGATTTATGGTTTGCATTATTTACAATCAATCTATTCAAAGCTTTTCAATTTTGAATTAAACCTAATTTTTTCGTTTATTAAATATTACATTAAATGTTTTTGACCAAAATTTATCTCTAATCCAGTGATCAGTTCAAAAATAATAAATCAGTGATATTTGTGACCAACACATCATCGCTCCCCTGCTATGAAATTGGAAAATATATTGACTGCAAAGAAAGATATGGCGGTATTTGAAATACAAACTAATCTCAATATCATTGCATTATTTAAATGTTTTTAATGTTGTACGAAAAGGGCTTCACTTTTTCAATCCGGTGCCACTCATGAAACTCGTAGAGATTATTAGAGTTCTCGACGGCACTAATGATAACACATACGAAGCACTCGTACAGTTCGTGAAAGACATCGATAAAGTTGGGGTTTCGTGTAAAGTATGGCTCAGTTTTCTTAATATTTAAAATCTATAGAAAGAATCGTTTAGACTCTAATCTAATTAACGGCTTTCAATCTCATAAACTCAATAATGGAATAATTTTGACGCATATTATGATATTTAGGATACGCCCGGATTTATAGTAAACCGATTGCTCGTGCCTTATATGCAAGAAGCAGTTCGAATGCTAGAAAGAGGTGATGCCACCGCTCGCGATATTGACACAGCTATGAAATTGGGAGCCGGTTATCCTATGGGACCGTTCGAACTAATGGGTATCACTTCTATTATGATCTTGTTTTCTATTAACTCAATTAAATGGGACTTAACTTACGCTCAATTTTTTATAATTTCTTTTCAATTAATTCTATAGACTATGTGGGACTCGATACTAATAAGTTTATAGTTGACGCCTGGCTCGCGAGAGGTGACCCTAATTTGTCTATATATCGATCAAAACTGATTGAGACTATGGTCGCTAAAGGAAATTTGGGAAAGAAGTCCGGAAAAGGATTTTATGACTATTCGAGTGGCAAAAAATAATTCATTTTTATCGCTATTTACTATCAATTATTACGATTTGTTTTGGTTTGACTGAACTTTTAATTGTGGCTTATTTGGTGTGCAATCGAAATGATATAAAGTCCAACTTTTGGTACAACTATTACTTTTTTTTTATTTCGCATTTGCAATACATTTATATTTTGAATAATTTTCAATAATTTTTAACGAATCTAAACAAATAATTTGTTTGTTTTATTTCCTAAAATAAAAGTTAACTACAAAACGAAAGTTTATCTTTTCTTAATTGTAAAGTTTTGTGCGAATAAAAGCCTCAAGTTTTTAAATTTACATATTTTTAGAATAACTCAAGAGTTGATGACTAAGGATTTACTTAAGTTTTTTCTCTAATCATTACTTCATCACAGATCTTGTATTTATAACTTTCAAGTAGTTTATTATTCTTATAAATTAAAACCTAACAAAACATTAACGATATTCTCAAATCGTAATCAATAGTATCTGAACTCAATCGAAATAAATTAGTGGAAAAACTATTTTAGATCTTAATCCTATCGGACAAACATTGAAAATATAAGTATTTTTACGCAATAGAAGAAATAAAATACTTTTTCTCTAATTTTTAATAAGTTTAACAAAAAATTAACGGCAAAGAAACAAAAAAAAGTTTATAAAAAGTATGTATAACTAATATTTATCACAAGTCAATTGCAGGCAAGCCTTGACAACAAGCTTGAGAGCCAATGAGAGCAGAGCTAACTCATGACAGGTTCCCATTGAGAAAAATAGTAAATGTTTAGCCATAGCTTTTCACAATCAGAGTGTCAGTCAGTGTTGTAAAACTGAGCGCAGCATCGATTTGACTGAAGGCATCGCTGCATCACTTGATATTCCATCGCTGTTCACAACAGCGAACACTATAAACAAATTGCAAATTGGATTTTAATTTCAAATCTATGGCCAAACAAAGCACAAGTTGTGATTTTAATGCGCACCCAATCCGTGGCGGAGGACCTGTTCTTATTGATGGATCCACTGATTTGATTGAATTGGAAAGCGATGAAAGTTTGGATGAGTTGGTAAGTGCTCTGCAAAAACTCCTTTATTTGCTTTGATTTCTCTCTAATTAGTTTATTAGCTATTGTTTTGATATTAAAGCCACTCATTCTTAACGATTAAACCTTTTATACGTGACTACTTTTATTAAGATATAATTTGTTTTTGTCTGTCGTGAGCCTTAAAGATTAATGTTTTTAAACTAATAAAAACACGATAGAGTTGTTATGTCCTAACCTTGAATTTGTATATTTATGAGGCATTTGTCCTCTTATTTAGTTTGAAAAATATGTTCTGCTTTAAAGCTGTCATTATTTTTAAAATAGTATTTAAAAAATAAAGTTTGGGAAACAAAGGACTGAATTTTGATTTGATCCTAAAACAAATGCAAATAAATCGATTAAAAAAGTGGTCAATGCACTCATGATTTATGGTTAGTGTTATATTAATAGAGCACTAATAGTTTTAATAGGTTTTAGCATTTGCTTTGTTTCGTTCTTCTCCTGTCATAATCCAAAGCTGTTCTAATATAATTTGAATACATTTTAGTGCCAAAAACTCTTATGCTTTTATGACTCACATTATGTCAAAAATTTTTTCCAAGATTTTCAAAACATGTTAATTATGTAACGGTATGTGATTTAGTTTCATTCGTCTAGTGACAAAATAAATTACAATTTTTACACTCACGAAATGGAATCTCAAGAATGAATTATGAATTTTAAAACTTAATTAACTTCGATCTCGTATCAGAATTCCAAAGCATTTGATCAAAGTTTGGAATCTAATATCGAGTTACAAATATATTAAGTTCATTAAATAAATTGATTTATGTTTATTACTGACATTTACTGATAGAAATTGAGTTGTAATTGATAAGACTTTTCCTATTTTTGTAGTTTGTTGTAGTTTGTTGTATTTCTGTCATCAATAGGTTTTTATCATTAAACAAATTTGTTATTTGATAACAAAGTTTGCGATTTTCACCTAATTCTTCATCCCATTCATTATAAAGTCCGAAGTTTACTGATTATTAGTGAAAAGTAGAAAAAATACATCTCTTTAAACATAAATTTTCATTATTAAAGATAATTATTTCAGTCGAACGCTTAATGCATTTTTTGACTTCAAACCTAATAATTACGAACAAAGAGATTCTATTCATATTGCCTTTTACGTTGAGCTACATTAGAAGAATTACTTTTTATGTCAATGTCTTGAAAGGAATCTCAATTAATATGTCTTTCATCACTACAATAATCACAATCAAACAAAATTGATGTTATCTTTACATTTAAGCTCATAATAAGACTTTGATATTGTGTTGTAATTGTATTACTCAATGATAATTATCACTTAATGCGATGTCATTTCTCTCATTTTCGTTTGTGATAAATTTATTAAAAGAAAGTTATGTTTAAGTTATGTCAGCTGAAGGTTTTTGTTATGTAATTTGAAGTCAATTTTTCAAATATATTAATAAAAAAGATAAGAAAATTTGTGTTTCTTAAAAACTAATAAGTGCTAAATATATCGAATTACTAATACTTTAGTGAAGATAAGTTTGTCCTAAGAAATAACAAATGACAGAAGAGTTTCACTATTTCTGAATTATTCTTAACGATTGATACTATTTTTAAGTTCAATGCCTTACCCGTTAGTAATCTTAAAATTTAAAAATAGACTTCTAGTAATCTCAAATTCAAACCAAATGTGATGATAGATTGCTATAAGCTCTACAATAAAGAGTGTACTCAACTTTTGATCGTTTCTAATGCTTTAAAGTTCTTCAGTATTAAAAGTTTTAAGTTTTAAATCTTTTAAAAGTGAATTTTTCAACTCTTCAAAAGTTTCATTTTGTATACAATTTATTGTCTCAGCGAATATTCTATAGCTCTTTACTAAAATTGAAAATATAAATCATTTTCAATCTTTCGATTTTGTATGTTTTGAAAAATTTTTTTATTTAGTTTTCTTTAACTGACTCTAAAAATGAGAAAAATTGTGTTCATTTTATTGAGAACGAGACTCAAAATCGTGTGAACGGAAGAATATTACTCCTCGTTATATTTCTTAAATTGAATACTTTTTCTGTTACCTGTATATCATATTTTGTTTAATCGTTGATTTTCCTGAATTTGTTTACGATTTAAGCTGAAAATTAAAAACATTTATATTTAGTTGAAATGATATGACATTTTTTGAAATAAAGCTTATCGTAATCTCAAATTTATTTTAGTTCATTATAATAAATGCATTATCAAAATGACTGAACATAAGAAAATTATAATAACAATAATTAGTATTCTTGAACGTGATGTTGATATTGAAGTAATTTAGATAAAAAGTTAGAGGGAATTCAAATCATGTGCAATAGATTTCAAATGTATTCATAGTTTTTGTTATAACAATAAATATTAATATTCATTATAAAAATAAAAATAATAAATATCTATTGCTTTAAATAGTGGTACAAATATTTTTGATAAGTAGAGAAATAGTTTAGAAAACGCCTTATTTAATAAGATCGCAAATTCTTAACCCAAAATAAGATTATTTTTGAAGGGCTCAGTTTTTTTGTGCACTTTAATAAAACATGCAATAACTGTACTTCTGAACACTTGATTTATTAGATTTTTTGCGATCAGAAAACTAGTCTAAGAGGCGTTAGTTTGAGAAGTGATCCATCAGAGGGTCACCTCTAAAGTATTGAGAATTTATCGATTCTTCAATTTGATGGAGTAATTAATATAATAGACTAGCGTTTAATCGATAGATCTAATAATAATCCAAATAATTCGATCAATTAAATTAAAATACCTTAAGTAACAATTTAAGCGTCAAATTATTTAATTTAAGTCAAAATACTGTATAATCTTTTCTGAATTGAAACTAATTGCAATCCATAACTAGAATAATGTGAATAAAGACCTCATTTTTTTGTGAGGATATACAGTAAATCATTTCTGTGATAGCTCTCAAAACGGCAATTAAGAAACAAATCGTTTCTCTTCTTCTTTTCTCATAAATATATATAACGTTTTTTTAAACTAATATAACTTTTTTTTAAAACTAATATAACTTTTTTTTTTAAAAACTAATATAACTTTTTTTTAGACATATATAACTTTTTTAAAACTATATATCTTTAAAAACTTAGAGTTTGTTTAGATATTCATGAGCTATACCTTTAATTTGTTAAAGTATTTCTGTGCCAAAGCCAACAACAACGAAACTATTCCGGGATCTTCTAGAGAGCAAAACTTACAAAAGCAAAATTTTACTAAAAATAGACTTTCAAATAATAAATTGATTCGAGAAACAAACAAAGAAGAAGACGAAGAAGAAGACGACGAAGAAACTCAATTAAATGTGAACACAATAGCTTGTCGTCCAATTTCAGAGACATCATTAGTGACTCAGTTTAGTGTTTCGAGCAGTTCCTTAAGTGATCCAAACGCTCCAATGTGTAAAATATGTCATATGAACGCTAAGGAAAATGATCCGTTGATATCTCCGTGTCGTTGTTCTGGAACTATGCAATACATGCATTGCGGTTGTCTTATGGTAAGTGAAGGTTAATCTAATTTACTTTATTTTCTTCCTTTTCTTTTCTTTCAATTAACTCTTTGTTTAATTTGTTCACTAAAACCGGTAGTTCTTTATTTTCATGTGAGAACTGATAAAAACTATTTGCTTTAATAGACTTCAAACTTATTGTTGGCTAAGTTTTCCTCAATTAAGTGCTATTAATTGATTAAATTTTTTATTTTCAGAGATGGCTCGAGATAACCAGCAAGAAGTCACGTAAACCTTTAAGTTGTGAACTGTGTCAATATCAATATCAGTGGCATAAAAAATTTAAGGTAAGATTTTCTTCTAGTAGACCATATTTTCCGAGATATTCATTTTTTTCTAAAGCCAAGTGGAACTGATCAATGTTTTGATAGCAAATATAATATGTATTTATGGCTTGTTTTCAAAGTTGATGACTCAAAAATCCGCTTCTTATCCCTTAAAGACTAGTTTTAAGATCAAAAACACTGCATGAAAACGTTTATTTTATCTAAACCTCATGTTTCATAACTAATGACTTCGTTTTTTTATATCTTAAACAGATAGTGAACTTTGCCTTAAATAGAACTGATTATTATAGAGTCTCTCAATTTTTTTCACTCATGATTATTAATATAATGTCAAACTTTAGTAAATGATTTTCGAGTTATGCAACTCTTCCACTATAACTATAAAACCTATTTATTAGAAAAATGGGTTAAACACTATATTATTCCTGTAAACAAAACCTTTTAAAGTCAAGTTTAAGAAAGGATTGAATTTCTTTTTAATTTTAAATTGAAATTAAGCGCAGAATAATATTCTTGTCCAATTAGTTCACGAAAATATTTATAATTTTAATTTTATAAATTATGAATTATTCAACACTAGTCTTAACGCTAAACCTTTCAAAACTGGAAGTGCAACGTCTTTATTATCAATTTTATCTAATCTGATGTATTGCTTAATATCTTATTTTGCACAACACTTCTGAGTAATTAAACTTATTCGTCACGTAAGAACTAAATGCCATTCTATAGGAAGAACCGCTTCTTAACTACTCTCTTGATTATTGCATTTGAAACGAATATATTTTTTTAGAAGAAAACTTATCACTCGAATCATTCAAATCAATATTTTTAGAATTAAAATTCAAAATTGAAGGTTAAAATAATATATTGAGAGCCAAACGCCATTCCTGCTGAATCCATATTCTTCTTCATGAGTCAAAAATATGAAATAACTTTCTTTTCAATAGTGGCAGTAATAGAAAACTCGATACAAAAACTCTGCAAAAACTCTGCAAAAACTTTTTGTTTAACATTCTCTGCAAAACATTGATTGGTTTTGGTCTTGATTATTAAAATTTAATGAATAATTTAAGAATGATATAATTATATTGAAGTAGAGAATATGAATCTAATTAATAGTTTGATGAACTACTAGGTTCGTCACTGGCAATTTCCTCACTGTTCACGTCATGACAAAATATTACATCTATTATTCATAATATCGTTGACTGTGATGGCGGCCTGTGCTGTGATAACAGTGATGTGCTTCAAACAAGACAGAGGCCAACGAATAGATCCGAATCGCACAGATTTGTCGCAATCAGAAATAGTGACTCTGATCTGTGGCGTCCTTTTCTTCTTAGCATTTTTTATGGCGATGTACGTCGAAGTTAAAGCTCGTAATACTATCTATAAATTGGTCATCAAATTCATTTACCTCAACCAACAGTGGTATATCGATGAATATGATAAGAAAGAGAGCGCACCCGTCAATGTATGACAACTATTGACAGTTCTATTGCTGACAAATATTATTCTCTGCTATAACTTTCGAAGTTTTTATTATTATTTCTGAATATTTCTATGCAATCACAGTATTTAATGTGACTTAAAGTTTTCTTTTCTAAGTATTTATTCGGACATTAACTTATTTATCACTTAAAAGAGCGATATTTGTTCTAATTGTGCTTTTGTGCAGCTATTAATTGATTGAAACAACAAATTATGACTTATTATTAATGAACAATCAAAAAAAATTTTTACACTTTATTACAAATATTTTGAAATTCATCTCTAAAATAATGAAAACTTGTCTTAAACTCATATCTTTTGAATCTATCAAAAATATTTAGTTTTAAAGATTCATTAGAGCTAAAGGATTTACAGAACAATCGAAAGTTCACAGAATATTGTGGTTCACAAAAAGTGAAAAGTATTAGTTATTGTTTGATATTTATCTTCAAAATTGTTAATTGAATACCAGATTTTCATTATATGATAAGGAACTGGTGTTTCATTTATACTGTTTTATAGACCTTATAATTAAGAATCAATGCTATCATAAGTGCATCAAAAACAAGTCAAACCTTATATGAACTGAAACTACAAAGCAATCAAATGCAATCGATAATCAATCAGAGAATACATAAAACTTTTCGAAAGAAATTAATTTATAGTTTTGGTGCTCTTGTCATTAGAAATATATTTCATTTGTTAAAAGTCATAAATCATTTGAAGTCAAACTTTGATTTGCTATTCAAATATTTAAACATAAGTCATTTCACAATTATTTATATTAAAAGTCTCACAACTTATTGTAGAAAATAAAAATCTTGTAAATAATAAAATTTAATGTTTTTCAGTAGTTCTCGAGTGCTCTTATTTTTTTAATTGGAAAAACTCCCAAAAATTTTTCTTCAGAGCAAGAAATTGTGGAAAAAATCATTAATAACTCAGAAAAAAAGTTTGTGTTTTAGCTTTAATTCCTTGAAAAATCGGGAAAAAATTTCATTTACTTATAATAAATGAGAAAAAAATGAATAATTTCTTTTTCTAAACGATAGAAAGAATTAGTTATTCGAAGTTTCATTAAAGAAGAATATATAGTAAGTGTAGTTAAGAATGAATTATAAGAAGCAATTCATTGTATTTCTACTACTTCTAAGTTAATGTCTAAAAGTTGAATGCTTTTCAAGCACTGAATTAGTGCCAAATCATGCTTTTGGAAAACTTAAGACCAATTATATTAAAGGCATAACTCTTCAGATCAACGAATGGATGTAAAGCCATTAACTCAACAAAACAGGCGCTCAACGAATTCATCATTTCTTTCAAAATAAACTTAACGATTATCACAACAGAAGAGTTTTTGTAATAAAGCTTATCATTGAATGACTTTAGCGTTAAGCAAATCAAAGTTTTGTTTACATTAAACTAAACAATAAATAGTTTCATAATTAAATCTCATATTAATTAATGGATTAAATTCTAGTTTTGATCCGTTTCAAAGTTAAGAGTCTTCTCAAGAGTATGTCATAATTTGAGTCTAATTTCAAAAGAAAAAACAATTTTACTATTATTTGAAATATTGAATGAATTCAATACTAGGTTTGCGAAAGAGTGCATGAAATTGAGTTATTTTTTGCTATTATTATTGAGTTATTTAATTGAAACGCAAGTCTTGTATTAATTTATTTGTAAGTTTAGTATTGACTCAATTCATGATTTTTAAGAGAAATTTTTTTTATGAAAAATGATTCAATGCATCGCTTATCAAAAGTTCATTTAATTGTGTGTCAAATGATTTGAATTGATATTTAAATTAAATGATTGATTGATTTCTCGTTTTGAACACAAATAACTTAACATTAATTAAGTATTTATTGAATTATTAGAGATTTAATGAATATTTTCAACAAATTAGAACTCAATTAAATGATAAATAGTTTTGAAAATTAAATAATAATTGAATTCTGAGTCAAAAGTCTTTTGCAAACATTTTTTGTTTACAAAAAATCATATGTTTTTTAATAACAAAATTCAATTTTAAATCAATAAACATATGTTTGAGAAAAATAAACACTAAATAAAAGGCATCAAAATTTTGACCAATCATTGAATTAATAATAATTCGAATAAATAAGCGCTCGATTTGAATATAGAATACCTTTTATTTTGTAAACATTCGATTATTTATGTTATTATTAATTGATTTTTAAAATTAAAAATGATTTTAATTTAAGACAAAATGAATGAATCCACAGATAATGGAAACGATTTGTCCGAAGAACTAATCGAACAGTTTTTTGAACTGAAAAAGGTTTCAATTTTTAAACTAAAATATTATTTAATTTAATATTTTATTTGATTTAATAATTATTTTTTCAATTAATAGCTATTAATGAATGAAAGCGAAGAAAAGGCGAAAATTGCGAAAGAAATCGAATTTTATGAACAAAACAAAGAATATTATAATCACTTTTTGGATCAATTGAAACAAGAATTAGAAGAACAGAAAGTCTTAATAAGTGCTCAACAAAAGAATTTAAATAAATTCAATGTTTTGAAAGGTTTATAAAAATTATATTTTGTTTTCACTCAAATAATTTTTTAGTTATTTATGTTTTTTCTTATAATTAATTGTAATTTTGTTTCAATTTTGTCATTAATTAGAAGATAATTGTCGACTGAAAACCACTTTATTAGAGATGAAGACTTTGCTCAATGAAAAGGAAGATTCAAATAATAAATTGATTGAAAAAATCAAAAATGAACACAATTTAGAGATAAATGAATTGAAGAATAAATTAGAGACAAACGAAGTCGAGTTCAAACGATTGAATGATTTAATTAATGAAAAAGAGATTATTATTAATGAGTTTAAAAGAGATTTGAATCAAAATAAGTCTAATATTGAGAATAATTTGAAAGAAATGCAAAAGTATTACGAATCAAAAATTGAAACTTTGAATAAGGAATGGTTTGAAAAATATGAGAAATGTTTGGCACAAAATGACGAAAAAATTATTGAAATAAAAGCCAATTGTTTACGAACTATCGACAAGACCAAAGAAGAATATGAATCACAATTAATTGCACTTAAGAATAAAAACAACGATTTGTCTGAAAGGAATTCTATTTTGAGACTCGAATCCGAAGCCAGAAAAATGACGACTCCTTTTGTAAATCCTAATAAAAGTGTTGTTAGAAGTAAGAACTCAAACGTTGCGAAAGTTGTGCCGAACAACAGATCATTGAGTAATGAAACCAAACAGAAAGTATCGATTCAAATGTTGGACACAAATAATGTCCAAATCGAACAAACAGTCAAATTAGTTGCTCCCAAACGAAAGAAACTCATCCAAAGCGATGACTTGTATTTGCAATACTTAAGAGATGAGCCTTAGATCACATCTCATTTCTTGCGATTGCAACAGAACTTAAAACTTAAATAATTCTTATTTCATAAGACATTTACAATTCATTAGTTGTTTATAAAAATTTGAGAACTATTGTATTCGTTAAACCAAATAAAAAATTGAATTCACAACACTTTTTGAGCACAAAAATGAATTCATTTTCCCTAAAATCAACATTTTTTAATGACTTTCAAAAATTATTAAATAAACTATTAGTTAAACTTATGAAGCATTACATGACACGCGCCGATAGCTTTTTCTTATGCTGTTATTTGTAAAAAGTTGACGATTCGGTCAATAGGGACACAATAATTATAAAATAAAAATAATAAAAAAAACACAAGAATGATATCTTATCGCACAGTCGACTAGTCTTTTATAAAGGAAGACACAATTGTTTTGTCACAAAAGTTATAACAAACAAATTAAATGAATCGAATTGAGGCTAATCTTCGAGGAATGTCATCTGTCCGGGACCTCCTTTTCTCATATATCTTCGATATCTTTTATAACTGGAACTTTCGGCTAATTGTGCTTTTGTTTCGTCATCTTTTTTCTGTTTCCAAACAACGAATTTGTCTTTAATCCAAAGCTCTTCATCTAAAAATTCCTGAATTTCGTCTTCGGAGAGAGCATCCCATTGAAGTTGTGATAGTTTCATATTTTTACGAATTACGTACAATATTTCTTCATCACCAAAAGGCTCTTTATTGATATTGAATTTCCAAATCCACTTGAAATACCAGAATATATATAACCCAATATTATAGGGAAGAAATGCCAACTGAACCCATAGTATATCACGATATGATGGCTTAGAATAACCGCCTCTAATGTCCATTTTTTCTTCAATTATATTCCTAAGAATTCTTTCTTCTTCTTCTCTAATTTCGTCTTTAGTCTTAAACTTATTTTTCTTCTTATTGGCCGCAGTATTGCCTAAAAGTCCTTCAGTTTTAGCGATTTCTTGTGCTTTTAATTTATATTTAGGAACAGTTAAGAGATAATCGATGGCCTCCTTATATCTGGAGTGCGCCGCATAGTATTGAAAGGCAGAGATGACAGTAATGGTAACAATGATAACAATCCTGACATCAACTTTTGGCGCATACATTCGTCTGTAGTATCGATAATAGTGAGCGTACATCTCGTCGGGATTGTCGAGCATATAGTCGTAGTCTTTACGCGACTCTTCATCTCTTAATACTTCGTAAGCGTTCGCAATCGTTCGGAACATTTCGGTCGCCTCTTTCTTGGCCTCTTCGCCGCGATGTAGATCTGGGTGCCATTTTCGGGCCAATAATCGGTAAGAACGAGATATCTCTTCACGAGTTGAGTCACGATTTACTCCCAATACTAAAAAATTGAAATAAATTACAAAAAATATTAAAATATTTGAAGGAATGGATGCAATGCTCGGCCGACACTACTTTTTAATTGTTGTACTTTTTTCTTATTGACATTTAATTAATAAAACATATGTTTCACGCGATTATCAATGAGTTTATGTCTCATCTATTCGTTAATAAAGGCGTGAAATTCGAGTCTAAGAGTAAATGATATTTGAATTAATATTTATATTAAAAGTTAAACAATTTATAAAAAGTAGTCAACCCTTCGATCAATTGATAAATTGTTTTATAAATAATGAAATAATAGATACCATCGTAACAGTTCTGTCGACCACAATATAAGCCTTCAATAAATGCAAAACAAGTGGTAAATGATGTGGAAAATGATATCAATATTATTATTAATAGTTTTGTTGATTTCATTATTGATTGACTAAACATTTCATAAGTTTATTACTAATTATTAGTTTATATATAATATTGAAAATATTCTAAATTTAATAAATTAATGAACAGATTATTGAGATTTCAGTAATAATTGCATTCAGTTATTATTACATTCCATTCTAAATTCATTATTAATCTATTTATTAAATAATATATCAATTTTTCTATTGAAACGTGTCTTTCAAACACTTTTTCACAGATTTGCCGTTTTTTAATTTATTTAATATTATTAGTGCTGTTATAAGGAATACCGGTTTTATATTCATTGAATCCGCAAAAAAATTAATTAAAATTCACTTTTTTTCGCAGATATATAAATTACGAAATTTTTATTTCAAATTTTATTTTATTTTTTTAAAATATTTCAATGATTTTATAATTAAATTGAATGAGAAATATTTAAATCAAATAGATATAAATTTGATAAATATTTGCCTTTTTAAGCACTAATAAATAGAGAATGCCTTCGCTTTTTTCTGCTAAACAAAAATATATCTTCTGAAAGAAATCATTCAACTTTTCAAACTTGAGTAAAACTTAGCTTTTATGAGAAAAGTACAATAAAATTAAAGATATCATTAGTTAAAAAGTAGTTTTCTTGAAAAAAAATTTGGCTTTTTTTACAGGAAAGAAAAATGGGTCAAACTTTTCGCCTGTAATTTAACCGCTAATTAACTGTAATTTCTATTATTTAGCATTTTATCGAAGCTTTTGATCAACTTTTAAGTAATAATTAATTTTAAAAAAAACTTTGAAAAGTTTATATAGAATTAAATAATTTTATTCTTCATCTGCTTTTTTGGCCTATGAATAGCTAAATAGTAAAGAAAAACTTAATTTCTAAGTTTAAAAAACTTTAAATTTTTTGTTGCATTAGATTTTTATTCACTTTTCAATTGAAAGTCTAAATAATTGATTCGTAAAACTTTGGATTCGGGTTCGAAAACAATATAATAAGAATTGGAGGTTCAAGTCTTGATTAATATTGTTTTCATACTCTAATGACTTTAAGTTAATATAACTGATAGCAGGTGTTGTTCGAAACTTTTATGAGTTCAACTTTCGTTAGTATTATCTGAGTTTTGCTTGCGTTCAAATAAATCATCTAAAAAATAGCGGAAGAGCTAATTTAGTAATTATCTCATTTGAGTCTAAAATTATTATTTCACTCCTATTTTTACCTTAACTAATAGACAATACGATATTTTCTCGAGAATCACTTTTAAAAACGGGGATTATTAATGCAGGTAAAACATAATAAATAGGCTGAGCCGACCACCCAATAGCTACTTCTAATTTTTTTTTTACTCATTATGTTTATGGCGCATAGATTTTTTTCAATTAAAAAAATTTATTTTTTGCAGTACTTCATATGCAACTTGTACTTAAAACTCAAGTAAATTCAAACCTCTTTCGCTAAATTGAATGCTATTAAGTTATCAAATGTTAAATTGACTTTTTTAAAAAAAATTTCTTCAATAGTACTTCTTTCAATTACAAGAAAAATACTTTATATACAAATAATTTAAGCTTTTGTGGTGGAAATGTTTTCAGAAAATTCAATTTATTTAACCTCCAAGTTTTTATGCACTTCAAAGATTGAAACTTGAAACATATTATCAATAATAATAATAGTGTTCATATAGATGTTACTATTGAATGATGTGTACCATTTCCTCATTTCTGGCATTTTGATGTGTTGACCGGTCTATAAAAATGATTTTTGCAAAGAAACTATGCATTTAATAAGGAAAGAAGGCTTTTCGTAGACAACTTTTAGAGTTGTTTAAAACTATGATTTAAGTTAAATCTTAGTCAATATATATGCACTCAATTTTGTTACACACTTTGTAACATCATTTGTATATCATTTTATCATTGAAAATACAGTGCAGTAGAATTTGAGCTCAATTTTCAAATTTAAAAAATCAATAGCTCTTATGTATTGACTATAATAGGACTTAATATAATAAACAACAATAACATATAACGCAAAACTTGCAAACATTCACTTTATTCATTGCAATAACACATCTGTTGTTGGACAACAAATAGATTCAAGTGAACTGAATGTGCCTTAAGAGTAAATAATCGGACTGTTGCTCACACTTATTAACTAACATTTAACGAAACATGTCTTTGAATTTTTCTTTCGAAAATTTTTTTTATTAAGTAACTTATCCCAATTTCTCAAGTAATTAACATTTGAATAAGAAATAAAATTATAATTTCCAGCACTGTCTCATCATTAGATCGAAATACATGTCTTCATCGATAGAAGCGCTAACACCAGAATAGTAGTCAATAAATTCATCTTTTGTTACCTGTATTCAAAATAAAACCAAATATTTTTAGTTCAAAATTTAAAAAAATTATAAAAAAACTGATAAATATGTTTAGTATTATTTAGAGTATTTTGTTATGTTGAGAGAAAACAATTTGTATTTAACATTGTTTTTGAATAAATATCACATTCAAGTAATTTGATCTCAAAAAGCATTAAATTAAACGAGACATGATTTTGACTCACAAAATACAATTTGTTATTAATTTGTATACCTTTCCATCGATAGAACCTCCCTCTTCGAACTTCTTAAGAAAAGTTTCGAGCAATTCTTTCTCAGTTTTTTGGCCGTTTTGGTATTCAGGATGACTTTGAATATTATAAACTCCTTTCAAGTCATCTATAGTCACGACTCCGTCGCTCGTCTTATCCAGTTTTTTAAATGCCATTTCAATTAAGTTTATTCGCATTTTATTCATTGGAGGCTATGATAAGTATCGAAAAAATATAAAAACTAAATCCAAATGAAATGAGCGAATATGACTCACTCGAACAGCTCTCAAGAATTCGTCATATTTGACAGATCCGGAACCGTCTCTATCAAATTCCAAGAACATTGCGGCCACTTCTTCATCATTAAGTTGAAGACCCACGTCGTGCATGCCTTTCTTGAACTCTTCGTAGCTCAAGTCACCGCTTCTATTGTCATCCATTATTCGAAACGATCTAAAAATTTAATAATTCAATTAATTACAGAATGAACAGAATTAATGAAAAGAGTATTTGAGCTTAAAATTCATTAATAATTATTTTCGCATAATTAAAGTTGTTTTTCATAAAAAAAATCTCAATTAATCAAATGTATTATTTATAATAATTAATTACTGTGTTACAGAAAAATGACTAGTAAAACAAATTTTGAAAATCAAAAATGGGAAGAAGTTCTAACTTTGATCCAAATAACTTAATTATGAATTCATTAATTGAAATTTATTCCTTTTATAAAGTATGCAATTTTTTAGAAAACTTGAGGATCGCGTTGAATGCAATTATTCTTCCGCTAACTCTGATATAATAAGATATAATTATCTAAACTATCATTTATTTTGCGTGTAGTATTATTTGAATCGTGAGTTTATAGCAAACTTTTCTCATTATTAAGTATTAAAAGTTTAAATTATAAGTTGGGCTTAAGCTCAAAATATGAAAAGAACGATTTAAAAATATCATCTAATATTTCGAAATGTATCAGTTTATTGAACAACTATTATCTGATTGATTTTTATCGTCTAGAATTTTTTCTAAGTCTGGAACAAAATCATAAGAATTTTTTTCATTTTTTCACATTATAAAGATTTTGAAATTTTCTCAACAAAAGTTAAGGAAAATAATTAAAGTGAATCGAAATAAACAAATTAACATAACAGGTATTATTAATTTATCAGTTCTTATTCATAAACCATCGATTCGTATATAAACTGTTGATTTAGGACAAGCAGGTGCTAAAGGGCTGCCAATTCATTGGCAACTTTTTATCGTAATAAATATTTAATTATAATTTTGTTTTCTATGCTTTCACTTGAATTAATGAATATTTCGTGAAATGAAATTAAAAGAACTTTAGACTAGTAGTAGTTACTCAAAAAAGGGAAATCTTTTGTAACTGTTTAAACCAAATGATTAACTCATTAACGTTTCGAGATTGTTAATAGAGATAATAATATGTTTGTTCGGCTTTCATTGAAAGCAAAATTGAAAATACCTCTCGAAACCAAATGTATGCGATGAATACAATTATTACCCGTATATAAAAGTACGCATTTAGGAAACGAAAGAGTAAACAATACAAAGAACAAAGTCAATGATTATCATGAAAAGTTCAAAAATCTAAGCACTGTATTTACCTGTCCTACAAATCTCTCCCAGAAAATATAATAATATGCTTTATTCTTGTTACTAACTCAACATTTCCGGGAAGTATTGATATTCGATGTTTATAGTGTTTAAAGTGATAAAGTATTAAATCATTTATTACTCATATGAGATCAAAAATAAAACTTCAATAAATAAGTTTTCAAGTATTAATAAATATTAAGAGTTTTCGAGAATGAGAAGTTATTAAGAACGAGATTACTTAGAATTCAGTACAAGTCATTGCGTATAAGTATAAGTATAAGTATTATTGCATAATTTATTTCCCAACGAAGTAAGACTTAGAGTAT
>JAQIWZ010000567.1:0-17831 GCA_034697245.1 Malaconothrus monodactylus | reverse complement strand
AAATATTTTCATCCATTAAATACATTAAAATCAATAAAAATAAAAAAGAGAAAATCTTTAACGAAAACAAATTTTTAAAAGCATTTCCTAATTCTTTTGTCGACTGCAATCTTCTGTTATATAAGACGAAAATAACTCTTTGAAGAGCGTTAACTGTTTTACAAATCGTGAACAAAGAAAGTAAGTCTGTGTAAGTGTATCATAAAATCCATGTTATCCGATGCGTAGTGAGAAAGTACATGTCTTTCATCTAAGAATAACAAATGGATCACTACAATGATTGGCATAAACCACAAACATTCCAGAAATGATTTGAAAAATTATTATTTTTATTGTCAACACTACTCTCAAGTAATTTCAAAGCTTATATTGATTTTTGGCAGAAAGTAAACATTTCAAAGTTTATTTTAATATTTAAGACTCTTCTTATTTTTGGATTTGTGAATGAGTTGCGAAAAGAAAGATTTTTATTTCCAATCCACTCGAGTTTAAGATCTGATTTTTAAGGACTAATATTCTCTTAAATAAATATTTTTAAACATTAGATACAAGAGAGGGTAACTTCAAAATTAATATATCATCAATAATCAACATTGTATTCCATAAAATTTTTAAATCATTTTTATTGACTGGTCTTAATTTTGATCGACATGAACTTCAAATATTTTTAAAAGTTTCATATAATAACTTTGAAATAACATTTTCATAGATAATGAAATAGATCATTAAACTTACATAAATTTTTCCGGAATGAACTTCGGAAATACCTCTATTTAGATTAAAATGTAATAAAAGTATAAATTGTTATTCCTTTTAATGCTTTAAAATCAAATCAAAATTTTATTCACGTTACGAATTAGTCAAATTTTGATTTGATTTAATTTGAAAGCATTAAAAGAAATAACAATTTAAGCTTTTATTACATTTTAATTTTAAAAGGATATTCAAAAAAGATTATATTTCAAGACTGCCTGATGTTTTGCTTAATTTTTATTATGATAATCATAACGAAAGAAAATTATTCACATTAAAGTATTAAGAATCGCATAGAATTAGTTACTATTAAACAAACTGATTTAATAAGCTTATAGTAATAACGATTTGAAATGCAATGCAAACATTTGCTCTAAATAATAGCTAATTATTTTCTATGATTCCTAATAAGTAAATCTTTGCATTGAATTCTGGGATAGGTCTCAATGACACAAAAGTGATGTTTAACCTACTTTTTGAAGTGACATTTCAGCTATAAATTTTAAATTATTTGCCATTGTATATAATGTTTAAAACCACCAAAAACTTTAAACCGCTCAACAGAATCACATTAAAAATAAGTATTCATAAAATGCTTTCTTTGATGAAAATACCGCTTAAAAAGAAACGATGGGAACAAAAACTCTGAACAACTATATCTTAAATTCTCTGCTGAAACTGAGAATGCATTTAATTATTGATAACGAACGAGCTATAACTCAATTTAAATTTATTATTATTTTAATACTTGATTTTGAGCAGAGCTGTTGTTAAAACAGAGCAATTGCTTAAAATAGCTTTTGTTACAAACTTTTCTTAATTTTCAGCCAAAACAAGTCTAAAATTTTGATAAGAATGTTATTTAGATTAGTTTTCTTGTAAATCAATTTAATGTAAGCATAGATTAATCAGAGACTCGCTTTAATTAAACTCTTAATCTGATTCATTAAACATTACATATGAAGAAAATTTTCTATCATTAAAATTCTGGTCTCATTTTGTGATATAAATAAATCAAGGCTTAAATTTCCTCAAAATGTTTAGTTTTGATCTCAACTACTTGTACTTCTCATACTAAAGTTAAACTTAAATCTAAATACAAGACATAAATTTTTAATTATTTTCGACACAAAAATAAAAAATTCAAGAATTTGTCAAAATATTAATAATTAAAAGCTTTATTTGCATTAAAACTCATGAAATCACAACTCATTAAACTTTAATAAATATTTGACTTAAAGTTTATTTAAATTCTGATAATAATAATTATCGATTCAGTGAAAGATTTGTTAAGTTTTTGAAACAATTAAGTAAAAAATAAATTAAATAAAAGAATAAGTTTCTCAAAAAATAATAATCAATAATTTTATAATCAAGAAATAAATTAACATTAAATTAGTAAATAATTTCGTTTTACGAAATGAAATAAAATTAAACAAATTTACTTTCTCTACGAAACAACATTTAAGTTTACGTATAATAACATCAATATTGGTCTTCAAAATTAGGCAGTGATTGAGTTTTTTTGATATTTTACTCAATTTTTCGTCTCATTACACGAGTTATAATAAACTTATTTTATATTAAATATCACTTTATGAATGATAATCAAAATCACTTCGAAATATCATTTCAAGAAAAAAAAGAGTTTCAAACGCCATAAAGAGCTTCATTTTCCAATCTTTTAAGTACAGCACAAAAGGTGAAAGAGCACGCGATGACCCCGATTTCTGTCAGATATACACCAATATTGCCAACGAGAGAAAAGATTTGCCATAATAAATATGCAGTCATAAAAAAACCAAAAATTAAAGTAAAGAAAAATGAATACAAACAAATAACACATAAACCAAATACACATAAAGGTATAATAACTGATGCATTGATCACATAATAACTGGACACTTCTTCTTTTGCAAAATTTCGAACAAAAATTAATGGAGCTATCGCTAAAATTATTAACAAAATTAATGTTATTATTAAAGACCATCGAAGAATACTGAACCACGATCTCAAACTTGCCATCACGAACTTTATGATAAAAGTCACTCACTTTTCATGAAATCTTTTTTAGGGAGAAATTGATTTATATGAATGAAATTTATTCAGAGAGCTATTTATCTTCTATTTTGAGGTCTAATCTAAATGAAGATGTGATCACTTTCACGGCTTTGAGAACTGAATAGTAAATGTGTCCTAAACTTAAATGTTTGACTTCTATGAGCATTTGCCTCTTATGCGTATTTTTGGCAAGACTTCAACATTTTGTTTTATTAGAGCCCCTTTCAAAAAGTGCGATTCGCTAGATTTGAGTTCGGATTTTAAGAAATTGTAATCAGAAATTGTTGTGAACCCCAATTATAATCATTCTAAAAACAATCGACACTTATTTGTTAATCCAATTTTTACCATAAATTAAACATTTTTTCATTAAGAAGTGAATGTCATAACAAATAGAAAAAGGTTTATGACTTATTTTTTACAAACGATTAAATCCTTATGAAATAAAAGTTATCACAAGAGCGCTAACTTTACAACCGCTTTATTTTCATAATGCGTTAAAATAATAATTCAATTCGTGCCATAAATTACTTGAAAGTGTTAAGTATTTAATTCAATAAATAATCGTTTTATAACTTGTATAAGCAATAAATATGAATAGTTTTGGTTATATTTAACAGCTTTTGGATAAACTCCGACCTAAATATAAGTCTACGATTTCTCTAAACACTATTATATAATCCCTAAAAAATCTTTGAAACTGTGATCCGCGTTAAAGAGATGCGTAGTCATGAATTGCATTTTCATAGACTCATATTCACGCATTTGTCTCTCTCTCTCTCTCTCTCTCTCTCTCTCTCTCTCATTCTCACTCTTTTTTCTCCTTCTTTATGCTCTTCCACCTCAAAACTTCTCTTCACATAAAACTGAGCTTTAATTAAGCGCTTACATGATAAACACTAACCCTTAACACGTTTTCTCGAATTTACATTAAGTTTTTAGCACAAAGAGTTTAGTTATGTCAACATTTTCTTACTTTTGTATTTAACGCATATTTTCATATAATCTGATATTTATTTTACAGAATTCTAATAAAAAATAACTTATATCTCATACTATAGTGACTCAATGTATTTGTAGTATTACAACAATACTTAACAAATTAGACTGTTGTTGACATACATGTTATGCATACAGAGTATTATTGAAGTAACGGTTATTTTATTTTTGTTTCAAGTTTTGCCAATAATTGCATTTTTTAGTTGATAAAAGACTATAAGAATGAAAAAAACATTCAATCATATCATTTGTTCTTGAACTCAGACCTAATAAAAGTATTAATCCCAGAAATACACATTCAATTCATTCGTCATATGTTTTATAAATGATATGTTAATTATGATTGATTAGCGTTAGCTCAACAAGATTTCAATTGAGTAAATGCTGATAAATAGCTCATATTTCGAAATAACAAAAAACTCTATTGTTGGCATTCATAGTGAAGAACCCCTTTTCGAGAGCTAAAGAATTTATTTCTAGAACTATAGAATCTTAAGAATACAAAATATGAATTACATTAACTATGACTTGAAAATGTTTTGAAAACACTCACTAAATAGCAATATAAAAATTTTTATTATCTGTTAAGAAAATAAAACTTCCACAAGAATTCACATATGTGTTCAAATCTAATAATAATTTGAGTAATTTCTCAAAAAAGTTTTGCTTTTAAACATACTGTACTTAAACTTAAGCTTCAATTTAATTCCAATATTTGAAAATGATATACATTTGTTTATATAATCGAAATAAGTTTTGTAAAATTAACGGAAAAGCAATGTATATGAAAATGTTATATAAAATATGATCACAAGTTATGATCCACAACAAGGAAATTACTTTAAACACTTATCTGTTGTGCATTACCCATAAAAATAGATATGAAGATGTTATGAAATAGTGAAAGTGAATGCCATTTGATGTCATAATGACGTGAAGATTAGATGGAAAAACATGTTTTTCTGGGAGCTTCCAATTTATCGAATATTGAAAATATGCGAAATTGAATCAAATTCTTAAATAATTGATAATGAATTCAATTTTTCAGTGAGTCATAAACCACCGGAATTATGTTTTAAATAAACAAAACTTCTATTATTAAAGTTAATTAAGTTCTAATTAATATAATTTTTAAAATCAATGGATACGTCACTCATTTATTTGTCTATTTTATCATAACTGATAATTGTTTTCTGTTGATTAAATGCCGTATATAAGTAGAGATACTTTGTTTGTACTTCAAATTTCGAGAAGTTAACAAACTATTAAATAAACATGGCTTTAATTGAGACACTTTTATACGTTATATTAAAACTTATTCTAATAATAATAAAATGTGGTATAATTTATACAATATTAGTAACTTGTCATCGAGGCTTAGAAGATGACAGACACGGCTCTATCAATCAGAGGAGCACTTCAGCCAACTTTATGATTTCACTGCTATTTGTAATCCTATCTCTGACTGGTATCTATGGCGTATATATGAATCATTTGGGATTATTTTTAACTTGGCTTCTATTACGACCCATTGTCTATATATTAGACTTAGAAAGTGCTTTGTGGACAACAATCGCTATGGCTATCATCGCATCTGGTGGTACTTTGTGTGCCATTACTTACGAACCAATTGGAACATTGGCTCAAATTGTTATGTAATATTGAATTCATTTACATAATATTTTATTTATTACTTGATATTTTTGTATATTGTGTAAATTTTTCTAATATTATTGTAACCGTTTTTTGTCCAATATTTCATAAGCTGTTCAAACGATAACTTTTTTAACGCACTTTTTATATTATAATAAGTTTCATTTGAATAAAACTTTTCTATTGTTTGTAAAATTTTTTTCGAATGAATCACTCATTAATTTATGACTTCCAGAGAATAATAGCAAAAGTCTATTGCATAAAGATTTGAAACTCGGGTTATTTTTTTAGAGTATTAACTGAGACAAAATTTTGAAATATAATTTTCTATTTCCTGTCGCATTATAGTTATTGAAAAGTGTAACGCATATAAAGTTTGATGATCTTATTTTGGGAGTAGATTTGAAGTAAAAACATTATTTTAAAAATTAATTAAGGCATTTGCGGATGCATTCAAAGGAAGAGCGACATAAAACAGCCCTTAAACAGCCCTTAAAACAATAGCCAAATGAATGTTACAAATTGTTAAAATGGTTTCATCAAATAAATTGACATAAAAATAAATTGCTTAAAAAAGGCAATAAATTCTAGCAAATGATAACGCGATACCACCTTTCGAAATAATAAAAGAGTACAAAATGCACAGATGGCGATCATCTTACGCATAATATAAAAATGCTGTTATTTACAATACGGTAAAACTTTTCAACCATTCATTTAATTAGCATTAACTCGTGATCTCAAGGCATCGCATACCAGAACTTCTTATTCTCAACAAAAATACATAAAGTTTTCACGTATGTGATTTAAGATTGAGCGAAGACTAAACAATCGCTTAATCAATCATTATTAGAACCAACTATTATCATAACTGGACCAAACTGTAGTTTTGATATAAAGTCTCTGAAACTGTGATATAATAAAAAAGTGGTATTAGATTCAAAACTACGGAAACAGATCCACATTTATTTTTCCCCTAAATTCAATGCTACAAAAGCTGTTGGGGTGGCGTTTTTGAATGGGCGAAGAGTGTCATTTCAAGGTGAGTCACAGGTAACTACAGATTCCTAAATTCAAGGCAATCGTAACTACGCTTAACTATTATTATTCAACACAATTTTTAACTGTACTGTTATTTATGTTCTTAAAAATAACTTTTTTACTGTTTTTTCAAAAGCAAGTTTTTTTAACAAATGTTATGAAAAAAGTGTTATAAACGTTAGTAATAAGTCTTATGACAGAAAAAAGTGATTCAAAACGAGTTCTTTTATCCTAAAACTTCATTAATTATTTATATAAAAAGTTAGAGTATTGTTGATATGAATCATAGAAAAAACTGATTCACGCAAAAGACTACTCAAATATTGGTATCCCTTCGGCATTATTTCTATATTTACTGAATCACAACTCATAACAAGTTTTTTTGAGTTCTTTTTTTAAGAGGTTCTTAACGTTTTGTGACTATCTTTTGGTTCATCCTATTTAAAAGTTTTTCTCTCTTTTTATAGTAAAACAAAATGCCATCAGAAGTAATGAATCCAAGTTTAAAACAGCATCAGTTGAGTGCTATCAAAGTTATTAAATATTTACTTATAAGTTCATTGATTATATTAATTATTGGTGCGATCGTTCTTTTTGGACTTGCTATTGATGTGATAATTAATAGTCGTAGTGGTATAAACACTATTGAGAGATATGGTATCACTGAATTAGCTTTAAAACATACGGAGAGATTACAACAACAAAGTAAATATTTTTTTACATTTTTATTTATAATTATTTTTTTATAAATTTTCATTTGGTTGAAAGTTTTTGTAATTATGATTAAAATTATGATTATTTTCATTAGTTTGAAAGGAGTTTTAATTTTGTTTCCCCTCTATTTAATGCTAAAATGCTCAGTAAGTCGTGAGCGAATTCCATTTATTTTTCAACCAAAGCATGAATTTACAGTTTTTCTTCTTTTTTTGTGGGAAAAAAGATCAAAAGTATAAATTCTTTAGATTAATTGATTGAAAGTAAGCATTTTGGTATTTATCTAACCTTCGGATCTTTATAATGATAATTTCAAAAATAAAGTCAATAGCATAAAAAAAATCTTTGTGTTAAATCAAATAATAAGTTGAGTAATAAGTATTGGTTATATCTTTTTAGTGTTTAACCTTTAGATTTTTTAAGAAAAATATTCTTATTTTTTGGCCAAATCTAAAAATATAAGATAAAAACTTATCTTCAAGTCATTCGAATTACAGTCTTTACACTACTTTTTAGTGACACTATCATTAGGTTATGTACGAAAATCAGAATCAGTACAACCGGTAAAAGAACTTGAATTATTTTAATCAAGAGTTGAATTTGAATAATTTGCTGTTTCATGACTTAAAATTCATTGTTGATATGTTTTCAAATGACATGATGTGCAGAAAAATTTTAAATTTTCACGCTTTTAAACAAACTTAAATCGAGAAAAAATAATTCTCGCAATTGTTTTAATGAACAACTCGTGTTTATCGACACCTCTATATTCCGTTTCATAATTTAATAATATCTTGAATTTAATTAACTTTCCAAAAAGATACATAATTTTTCAATAAAAAAATTCTAAATAAAGAAGTTTAAAGTTCTTAAAATATGGCTCAAAGCTTAAAATTTTTAGAAACATTAGTTTTTATATAATAGTTATGAGTATTAGTGACAAGTCATTAATAGTAATTATGATTGGGATGAATAATATTCTATGAACAGGTATTACATTTATAATGGCAATCATGATTCCGCCTCAAATAATTCTTAAATTATGCAATCAGTAGCAAAAAGGGGTCATTCAATTCTTATTTCAACTATCTTTCAAAATTCATAATGACTTTTGAATAAATGCTTTTTTAAATCAAATAAAAATAATTTTTATCTCATATGAGACACGAAACTTTAGTTTCTTATCGACTTTTACACGATCTCGAGAATTATTCCGACAATATAAACTAATAGATATTTAAAGTAATATTGATAGGAAAATATTGGGTCAAACTTTTATTCATACTCTTATTTACAAAGAGTGTACTTGAGGTGATTTCGCTCATAAAAAATTCAATTTACGTTCAGTTTTTATGATTTAAAATTTTTCAAATTAGGACTTATCTTGAGCGTCAATTATTTTCTCACAAAATCAATTTTAATTTTTAAATTGACAGCTTATTAGTCGACTCTTGATTTACATTTAAGATCTCTTAATTGTAAATCAATTGCTCTTCAGTTTTAATTGAACTTTTTAATTTAACAAGCGTATGGTAAAGTTAAGTGTCGAAAAGTGTTACAAAATTGTTGAATCGACAGGTTTGAAGTTTAGCAACAATTCAAAATTGAAATATTTGTCTGGCAGTTAACACAGTTTTTATGTTTATAGGGAGTAATCCTTAGAAAAATGTTTAAAAAAGCAATTCGAAAGGGAATTTAAATGACTAATCGTTACTTCAAAAATGGAAACTATAATCATAAGTATTTCCAAAGATTGTGAAACAAACATTCCTCAGACCCTAATATTGAGAGAAGATAAAAATAATGGAGATTCAAAAGTAAAAATAAGTTGACCTTAAAATAAATTTGTTCGACTAATTTTCAGTCACAGAGAGTGTTAATAACCCTCTGTTGGGCCAGAATTGAGGTGACTTTATTTCACAGCTATTTATCAAATTGATGAAAAATAGATGTTTGAGCACAACCTCGTGCTTAATAGCTTGCGTGTCAAGAGCTGCACAACTTTAGAAAATCTGCTTATTTTAATGCATATCTCTTTTAATTTATTTGTAATCAATTCATACTGTGCTAGAGAAAGAAATAAAGAGGCTATAAATTGATATTTATTCTCGACATTAGCATATCTTTAGATCATTAGAATGTTGTCCTTTACTGTCTCATTATAGTGATTAAAAGCGTGTAAAATTAGAAATAGCAAAAACAGCATGTTGTATTTTCAAAATTGCAATATATCATTTAACTAATAATCAAATTATTGCTAATTAATGCTAATTAAATCAGTAAATGCTTACCGATAGTTCCACAAAACTACTTATTAAAACTAATTTCCATAAAAAAAAGGAGTTTTAAGTTATTTATGATTCAAATGCTATTCGTGAAAATTTGTTTTTTAGATCAATGTTAGAATTTGTAATTCGTGTCACTCATTCAAATTGAAACTAAAAATTAAAATTTTCTTTTTCACAGAATTGTCCGCATTATTTTCGATAGTAATCAATTTACTAATCATCTTATTGTCATGTTTTGGTATCTTTGCTATCATTAAAGACAATTTTCTTCTGATTATTATATTTGCGACAATAAATACGATAACTTTATTGATAAGTTTGTGGTCAACGACAGCAAAAGCTGCAATCATTTTGTTACAAATCGTTGTTTCATTGTTTGCATTTTCATATACGCTAATTATTTATTGGAGAATGAAAATCGAGATCAAGAGAAGAAAACAATTGAGTAAAGAAGCGAAAAATAATAAGAAGAATAATTCTATTCAAAATCATAATCATCAGAATAATAATCACGAAAATAATAATATCAAAGCTATTATTGTTTGAATCTTTGGATTCAGTCAATGGCTTGAATTTAACTCATTTATTAATGACATTTTTTCTTGAAAGAGATTATAAATACAAGATATGACTCAAGCCTTAAGTACTGCACAGGAATGAAAAATAGCAAGTTTTCAATCAAAAAGTATGAAATGCTTAATGAAAAAGTTTTTTTAGTTCAAAAATCATATTAATCAATACCTGAAAGGCATTAACAAACTTAAAAAAATACTTTATGAAAAACATGTTTACTGTTTTAGATATGAACACATTTTATTTATAATTCATATGTATTTCAATGAAACACAAAAGTCATTATAATTTTGCAGAAAAACTCTTCAATAACAACTTTTAAATGATGTTTGAATTGATGTCTCGTGTCTGCTAATTATTTGAAGCGAAATTATTTCTCTATTATTTAATGTTATTTTTTAACAAAACTCAAAAGTTTTTATTACTGTAAACGTGAATTAACTTTTTTATTGTAAGTTATGATCTTTTAAGAGCTTTGATAATTCATTTTTGTAATGATTCCGAAGCGAAAAGAATCTCAAACAAAACAGTATTTTAAAGAATTTTTAAAAATTCAATTCCATTGTAAATGTTATATTATATTAGTTTTATTTGGTTTGTTATAAAGTCAAAACTAACTTAAAAATTAATTTAAGTTTGAATTTAAAATTTTAAAAATGATTAAAATATGTAAAAATTTCATCAATACATAATTCAAATATTTGTCAAACTTCATAACATTTTTTTTGATAAACCAATTACTTTGATTGAAGCATTAATTTATGTGTATTTTCTATGAATTGATTTTTTTAATGATAATAGAAATTGTTTTTATTTTAATTATTTAAAATCTTGATTATCTTTAATCGATTGCTTATTAAAGTATTTGATTTTTTCCTCTAATTCTTGCAGAATATCACTAAAATCTGTTCCGCTATAAGGTTTAAAATGAATAAAAATGATATATTTAATCGAAATGAACTGCGAAAACATTCTCTTATTTTTCTCATATTCTGTTGTGATTCTGAGATCAAATGAATTCAAAAATTTAGAACTTTATTAAGAAAATATCTCATCTTCAAAAAAAATGAGTGAAAATTTTTAGAAAAAGTCTTATTGAGTCTTATTTAGGGAAATAATTTGAATTCATTTTGTTTCCTCATTTTTTTCCTTCGGACTTTTCTTCTTGAAAACTGATTAAATGTTAATTATCTGATTGACTCTTCCTATTTGAAAACAAGTTAACAACATTTTTAATATCTTTGGGTCGTTTACAAGTCATTTTTTAGTTCAAACATTTTTGCCACTAACTGGAGGTCAAAACCCAGAAATTTGAGTCCCTGGGAGATGAATGTCGTTCATTATTTGAATCACAAGAGTTTTGATAAGGAATAGATCTAAGATTTGAGGTGAAAATTAAATAACAATGACCTAATGATTTTGAAAAGCTTAGTGGCTGTTATTTTTTCAAAATAATTCATTTAACTGATCGACGGCACAAACTGTTTCCATTATTGTGCCTTTTTTGAATTCTCTGTAAAGAATAATGGAATATTGTTTCACGAGCTCATAGAATCTCTCTGTCTGTCTCTGTCTCCAATTTAATGAATTATAAACTTTGATAAATAATTTTAAGCTATATAACAGAAATAATTCCTTTCAATTGATTCTGTTTCACTTTTCAAAGACTCTCAAAAAAACAAACAAATACTAAACCAACTTTTAAAGAGTCACTTTTTGAATCTTCAGCTGAATTGTACTTACCTTCAGATATTTATTTTGAAAATGAAAACTTTCAAAATTTGTTAAATGATAACGAATGTTTAATGTTTGATTATTCTTGACTTAAATGCATTGAAAGGGAGATGTAATGATTAGATTACCAGAAAAACATTGAAATAATTAAAGCATTCACAAGTAATAATCATTAGTTGTGAGAAAATTTTCTTTCGAAGTTGCAATACTTAACTTCGCGTTCACTTTTAAATCGTTTTTACTTTCAGTTTCAAATCAAATTAAACACTTGAACTCTTAAGAAAAAAAATAGTTCTTCGAAAACGATTTCGATTAAAAAAAATCGGGCAAAAAAATAATTATTGCAAAAATAAGGTTATGTAATGCCAAAAGGATTTGAAATATGACACATTTATAATTATGTTAATTCCATTACATCCCTGAAATAAACCCAAAATAATATTCGTCTTCAAAATTTTCAATGAAAAAAAACATAAAATACTTTCGAGAGAAAAATAGAAGACTTTGAATTAAAACATCATTCAAAAAACAGTGGTTTATGTTTCGACCTTTCTTTTATCCAATAATTATTTTAAGTGTAAATAATTTATTTAACTTTACGATTATTATTATCAATTTGATTATTGTTATCAGTAGTATTCTGTCTACCAGTAAAATCTGACATGACTTCAAAACCTCCCAGGGCTTCATAAAGCTTATAGTATGCTTTTGTTGGTAACACAGTTTTCAAGGTATTGATTGTGTATAGAATTTTTGGCACAACTACGTGTTCGGCTTCTGATAGAACGCCAGATATGATCTCATCGGCCACTACTTCGGGTTGTAATGCCGGCAAAATCGGAGATTTGAATCCATCAAACATTCCAGTATTTATGAAATAAGGCATAACAATAGTTGACTTAATTCCTGTCATATTAGCGTTAAGTAATTCCAATCTCAATGATTCCTCAAAGCCAACGGCAGCAAATTTTGATGAACAATAATCAGTCAACTGACAAGTGCCAGCCTGTCCGGCAACGCTTGCTATTAAAACAATTACCAAACAATTACATAATTGCAAGGAATTAAAGTTATTTGTATTTAAACTTCGAAAGAAAACTATTCAAAAAATATTTACCAATTGTGACAAAATGTCCAGAATTTTTGCTCATCATATCAGGTAAAAAAGCCTTAACTGTCCAGAAATGACTGATAGCATTGACCTGAAATGTTTGCAATATTTTTTCGTCCGGAATATCCAATAAGTTCTTTCCGTTAACAACTCCCGCATTATTAACCAGAATAGTGACTACACCGACGTCTTGTTTAACTTTAGCAGCAGTTTCGTAGACTTTTCTTCTATCAGTTATATCGCAAACGTATGATTTGATTGTCTTATTAGTTCCCAATTCTTTAACCAATTTGACAGTTTCGACTAAACCCGATTCGTTGATATCCCAAACGACAACATTTGCGTCTAATTTAGCGAATCTTAAAGCTAGAGCCCGACCCAAACCACTTCCACCACCAGTTATCAAAACTAATTCATCTTTCACCGACTTATATCTTAAACTCTTAGGTATAAAAAACAAAATAATGCCTTTTATCCAATAATAAAATATCAAACAAAAAGCAATTAAACTATTCGATGATTTGGTCATTTTATTTGATCAGAAATGAAAATTTTCTGATCTCCGAAAACTTTTCTAATTAAAAATATTTTTTGCACACAAAGATAAAGTTCGATACACAGTGTTCGGAATGATCTCTAAATCTAGTTTGAATAGACATACTTCAAATATGGGAGATATAAAACAGTGACACCAAACAGTATTATCATTAGATTGGATTTCATGGCCATACTGTTTGTCAGTTACATAACTGGTTTTGATTGGATACAAATCTTAATTCAAGGCTATTATAATTCTTATTATTCAATGATTATGAGGTAGTGATTATAAAAAAACTGGTTAGTCTATTGTGAAGATTAGTTGATTTTTATGTAAATTCACTCTTTAATTAGAAATTCAATTGAAGATGAATTTGATTTTTGTATTTTTCAATAAATATATTTCATATTTTATGAAATTAAAATATTTATCAATTTATAAACAAATTTTTTAGCCAAATGAATGAATATGATAGAAACTAAATCAAAAAGTTGATTAAAAAATATTCTTAAAAACTCTTTCACTTTTATTATAAAGTTTAACTAAACCTTAATTCCATTGTTTGAAAAACATTTACTTGGATTGAAAAGAAAACCTAAAAGCTTTGACTCAAATTTAAATTCAATGAACCTCATAAGAAGGCTATTGAAGATAATTAGTATTAGTGGCACGAATGTTAACTTATTTATGTCAAGAATACCTGCATTTCAAACTTTCACTATATAAACAATTTAATAAATATTTTCTATCAGTGTTTTCAAGGCATTAAATCTCTTCTCAATAATTTCGAGACATATAATTTAACTATTCATTAGGAGAAAATGCAATTTAAGTACACTTTCGCCCTTATTATTGTGATGACAGCACTTTTTGAGTTATCGCACGGCTGTTGGTGTAACAAAAGTGGTCGTCTTTGCGGAGAAAAATTAGATGATTGCAGACCAAACGTAAAACTCAATTTTGATTGAATTATTTTTGAACTGAACCAAAATCTAATAACTTTTTCTTCATTCAGATTATCTATCAATGCGATAGAATTGGAGCTCAACCCAAACAAGTGACCGCTTGTGAAAATGGATGTAATGATTCAATCGGTTATCCAACTTGTTGGCGAAAAATCACTCGAAGTATTGTTGTTAACTAAATATTAGCTCTTGTGCTCAAATTCCTTATATTTTGTAATACATTTAATGTCTTTTAATTATATTATTATATTTGAGGAAATTTTGATTTGAAAATAAAATCATTTAACAATGAAAGAGTCAATGATTTGTTTTAGGGTTAAAGCATTTATATCAAAAAGGATTCATAAACTTTGAAAATGGGATTAGTCTTAATGGAGAAAATTGTGAAAATTAGATAATTAGAGGTTATTTACTTTCTTCACTGAATGCCTTCATTTATTCTTAATAAAAATCTCGACTAAATTGCAATTCATTTAATTCTCTATCTTTTATTCTGGAATAATTTTATAAATGACTTCTTTAAAATATTGAATAATGCTTAGAACCAATTTGAAGAAAATTTGAAGCACAGTTAAATCACAAACTTTGATAGTTTTCTCATTGAAAACAAGACTGATTCAGTAATAAGAACTCGATTAGCCTAATAAACTGCGTTTAGTCTTTCGCGTATATGATAAATATAAAATATTTTCAGATAACTTTCAGTATCTCTTGATTCTAATAATTTATCGATTCTATCTAAAAGTTGAATCAATTTTCTAAAATCTAATTTAAACAAAATAGATTAAAAGTTTTAAATAGAATGCTCTTCTTGAAAATACATTTAATGAATGCTTTCTATTTTATCGAACTATTTTGACTGAGAAAATATTTGAAATCAATAATTTCTGAAAAAACTTGTCTAATTCCAAATAAGGCATAGTTTGCCTTCAACTAAACTAACATTAATATTCAAATAAATTCAATACGTGACAAATAAACGCTAAATTATAGTTAAAACAATTCGTATATCACACATATGACAATATAACAACAATCGCGTATATCATCATTTCAGCATTTCTCTGAGAGTATATTTTGTAAAGACTGCAATTTTTTCGAATATTTTCAGTTTTCAACTTTCTAAGCATTGGATAAATTTAATGTTCTTCGGCTATATTTGAATCTTTATTCATAGAGTCTTTATTATACAACCTGTCTTAACACATGTCATGTTACACAACATAAGTTAGAGCTGACATGTCTTACGCAATTTCAAACAATAAGTTAAAATTATTGAATATATCTTATACTAAAATCATTTTGATCGGTATTATTTTCATTCATTTTCATTTTCATTACCCCTTATACTATATACAGTCCATATAAGGAGACATCAATTTTTTTTAAATCTCAAAAGGGTGACTAGAATTGATGTGTTTGCCCTAATCGTAAACCACTGAATGAATAGTTAGGTTGGATTACATCGAAAGTTGGTTTTAAACCATCTATTACTCTGTGATCGATATCTGGAGTTCAATTACTCCGTTGAACTGTCGAATAAAGGAATCAATCAAAGTATCACTTTTATTGAAAGTTCAGATTCACCAAAACTAACATCAATTATTTGGTGATACTATGAATAAGAGTTGTGAAGACGACTGATTGTTGAAATTTAAAAATTCCCTACTCATTAAACATAGTTTTCGAACTCTTTTAAGTGATCTTATTATTTGTGACTAACTGTTCGCCTCGAGGTAGCGTTATTAGTCTTTATTAGTCTTTCTATTAGGTCTGGTATCACTTTTCTTACATTCTAATTGTAATTAATTAATGAAAAATATTTATATTATTTGGTAATATTTTTAAAAATTGAAGGATATATGAAATGCCAAATTAAAAATATATAAAATTAAAAAAATTCTAACCCTGAAGGCAGAAATAATTTCGTAATTTTCTTGAAATTGAAAAAAAATATTTTTATCAATAATAATTATTTTTGCAATAAAGAGCCAAACAAGTAATCCTTGAATAGTGTAAAGATTCTAATCCGGGAATTATTTTGCCTAATTCATTATAAGCGAATCAATCAAATGATTCCTTTAAGATTTTCTATAACAATAAAAGCAAACTCAAAAGAAAATTTGTACCAGTTTTTAATCAACTACTCGTTTGTACCAATTTTCAAACACATCGTTGAGTCAAAATGACTTTAAATTCATTTGTGAACATTGTTGCAGAAACTTTGATAGATATATTATTATTAGTTTATTATATTTTTCATAGCATTTTCATGTTTTTCATTCCTTTAAAATACTATTCAAAGTCAGTTGAAAATAGTGTTATTCTCATAACTGGTGCCGGTAGTGGTGTTGGGAAAGCTCTAGCTTTGGGTTTCGCTAAAAGAGGAGCTGTTGTGGTTGTTTGGGATATCAATAAATCTGGTCTCGAAGATACTGTTGATTTGGTCAAAGAGATAAACGGAACTATATTTTCATATTTGGTGGACATTACGGATAAGGATCTCGTCTATAGAACTGCATCTAAAGTTCGCGAAGAAGTTGGAATCGTTAACATTTTGATCAATAACGCAGGAATTGTTAGCGGAAAAGACTTTCTCCAAATTCCAGACGAAAAGATAATTCAAACATTCAATGTTAATGTGATCAGTCATTTTTGGTTAATTAAGGCATTTCTACCCGATATGATAGAAAGAAATTCTGGGCATTTAGTATCCACTGCTTCAATCGCTGGTCTCGTAGGAGTTTCCGGACTCACTGATTATTGTGCCTCAAAATTTGCAACAATGGGTAATAATTTTATATCAATTCATTTCTGATTATCGAAAATAATTGTTAAAGAGCTTAATTCGAAATACAGATTAGTGACTAATCCCTGGCTGTCTTTCCTGAGATATTTCTTAATAAATATTTCAAACTTTTTTTACGCTCATATGATTAGGATTTGAAGAATCTCTTCGAATGGAACATCTGAGAGATGGTTTAGACGGTATCAAATTCACAACTGTGTGCCCGTACTTCATAGATACTGGTCTATTTGCTGGAGTGAAAACTCATTTATTGCCGATATTAGATACTGATTATGTGACAGAAAGAATAATATCAGCCGTACTGACGAATCAAACTATAGTTATAATACCAAGACTATTGTATGGAATGTTAATTGCGAAATCAATTTTGCCCACAAACTCCTTCTACAGGTTGTATAAAATGTTTGGCGGAAACAATATGATTACTAAGGATTTTGAAGGTAGAAAAGAAATGGAATTAATCGATACAAATAGTAATTTTGTTAATCTGAAAGATGTTGAATGAGAAAATAATCAAAGATTTCAAAATGTTCTAAAAGTCAATCTTTGATTTTCTTTAAACTTCAATCAAACGCATAGCGAAACTCAATCA
>JAQIWZ010000566.1:0-17839 GCA_034697245.1 Malaconothrus monodactylus | reverse complement strand
AATTTAGCCTTAATTTCAAATTTATTGAAGGAAATTATGTAAAATCATTAAAATTACATTTTTCTCATATTTTTTCATTATTCGATTGAACTTTTACTTGGTATTTGAAGATTATTTTAATGAATGTTGAAAATTGTAAAACTTTTTCACAAAGTCTGGCAGAATTTTATAACGAATTCATAAAAATCCAATCATTTCATTAAATTGATTAAAAGCTGTTAGAGATGTTTAGACGAAGTTTAGACTTGTCTTTTACAATGTAGAAAATTATCTTATTCGGAGAACGAGTAACCAAGAAGTCAAAATTTTTTAAGCAGCATTTTTCTGGCTTTTGTTTTTGATTTGATTAATTTATATTTGAATCAAATCAAGAAACATTGAGTTATTGAGCCCAAGCCAATTGCCTTCACAAATCTTTGAAGATCAATATTTTAACTATCATTTGATTCTTTTACAGCTTTACAACTAATCATGAAATGCTGTGACAATGGTTTCGCTAAAATACATATAACAGTCAATACATATAGTTTAGGAATCATTTTTCTGTACGCAATTTTATAATTAATGTAATTTTTAATGCAATTTAATGCATTGTAATTTAATGCAACTTTAATGTATTTTGAAATTAATTTAAATAAAAATGATGTTTTCAAATTAATTTTGCATTCAAATAAATGACAAAATTACAATTTCTTGACAGTATTCTTCTTCAAGAAATTAATATAAAATAAATTCAAAAACATTATTTGTGTTCCAAAGAATCGTGACTTTCAGAAAATAGTGAACCATTTCCTCCTTCGCATACTTTCAAGTCTTTTGTTCTTCTTATTCTTCTCCATCTATTTGTTGGTTTCTATTCTCTTTCTTCTATTCGCGAACATGATTTGAATTATTAATTGGCCACTCGTAGGCTTACCCCAAATCGATGGCTCGTACCTGATATTTTCAATCTATCGCCTAAGAGATAATTCGCTAAAAACGATAGAAAGAAAAAGAAAGAGGAAGAAAAAAAAATTACAGTAAGTTCTCTATAACTAATAGCATCATTATTTGTGAATACGAATAAATTAATTGTTGTTTTTGCAAAAAACAAATAATAAATTAGTCAATTAGTGAATATGACCTATAATTAATTAAAGCTGAAGAGAAAAAATTTTCATGTAATTAATTAAAACTTTTGTTGATTTGCAAAAAAAGAAAACAGAATTTTTTATGCAAAGTATAGTCTTTTGTATAGGTTTTACTGTACTTTTAAAAAGTGATGCCTATCATAAGCTCTGGCCATTAGATAGTATTAATTTATTCACTCTCTTCAATGACCTCTTTCAACATTAATTTCTTCTAAACAATCATTTTTTGGCATAAAGTAGCGTTTTATATAAATTAATGATCACTAATAATAGTTTAATAAAAGCAAAATTTTCGATTCATTCGCTTATAATAATTGTTTCCCTTCTCTTATAAGAAGAAAAAACCGCTGAATTTAATCCACTAAATGATAGCTCTTTTTTATATGAATTTTATAAAGCTTTTAATCTTATAATTTTAGTTAAACTATAAAAATCGATGGTTAGATTGCATTTAAAAACAAACACTTCTGAAGTTTTCTTCCATCAAAGTCTATAAGTTTTTTAGAGGAGAAAAATGTTAATAAACTTCAATCTATAGGAATTAATAGTAGCTCTAAATTTTTTATTTGTCAGATATTAAAATGATAAATATATAATACCTCTGATTAGAGGTATAAAGAGACTTGTCTTTTATAACAAATTATTGGTTAACTTTAGAAAACAGTTTGGTTTAAAATTTACTAAATTGTAGGCTCAATGAGAATAACTTTAAGGAAATTTTTTTCGATATAGATATTAGTTTATCATAAACTAAATCAAATCATATGATACGTAAAACTATCAGTTTTCAAGAATTGTTTTTTATCATTTCAATAATTATGTCCTCCCATCTAATCAAAGAATCAAATATATTCTGAGCGCTTACTTAAACACGCGATCAATTGGAAGAAAAAAAGAAGTTTTACAGCATTTAAAATCATTTCGCAAAATGACATTTGTTTTGACTCATTATAAAATATACCCTAAAACTGAATTTAAGTTTTTATTTGTCGATAATCTAAGTTAAAAATGAGTGTTTAATTGAAAAAAGAGAAATTTTTTTCTGACCAAAATTTATCATTTTTCTTATCATTCTTTGATATGACATTTGATTAAAATTTAATTAATTTTTTTCTTTATAAATTCTGGAAAGAAATATAAAATTTCTTCTACTTAACAAAAATCCATTTCTTAAATCATTTTGACGTTAGATTAAAGTTAAAATTTCTGTGACTTCTGGTCATAAAATTCTAAAAATGAAAACGAAGTAAATCTATTTCGACATAACGGGTGAATAGTGTGAAGGAAATAATATTTTCGGGTTTTTCCTCAATAATCAATCAATAGGGGGTTAATAGACTCCTAGTGTTTATGAGACAATATTTAGTGACAAAAACACATTACATGTAACTCTTATGTCACATTTCGTAATATAGCAAACAATTCAATAAAATTGAATGTGCATTAGTTCTGAAGTTAGGCTAAAAAGCAGATGAATGAACACTAATATTAATGCATTACGAGAGTTAACAATAGAGAGTCCGAACTGAAAGAAATTGTTAACAATAGTTTAATGCATGGGTTTGAAAGGTTTTGAGGATCGGGGAGTGAGTGACTCAATAGAGAAGCGCTAAATTGAGATTCAATAGTGAAATGCATTTTAGTTTTACACAGTATTTGAGCCGTACAATAGATCACTTCTATAGTGTTTGGGAGCATTTATAGCGTCATATCGATTTTGGTTTCACATTTTCATTTCATTTAGGTTTGAGCAAATGTTAAATAATAGCTAAAACTTTTTTAGTTTTCACATCGAATAATTGTTTAAAAGCTACAATTTTTTATATGATTGCGTCAAATCATTATTAATCAATTAAGACTATTTTCAAGTCAAAATTGCTTTATTCTTCTTTGTGAAACACAAGTCAAGTTGATTTTTTTGCGTGAAAGAGTCCAAAGCATTTAATCCAATAATCGAAAGCAAGATTGTTGAGACAAATTTTTAATATGAAGAATGAAATATTTACAGCTCATAAATTTGTATCATTCAATTTGTTAAATAATGTAATATTAAAAAACATAAAGTAATCCAAAAGCAGTTCGAACTCCAACTCTCCAATAAACTAATACAATAAAGCAAAGACAATAGTTTAACGAGTCTAAAGAGTTATTTACTGCTTATAAAATTAAATCAATTATTGTAGAGGCTATGGGTTTAATTAATTAAAGATTTCTTTAAAGCTTACTGTATGGAAACATGAGTTATTATTTTGCAACAAAAGATCAATTCTTATTGAAAAATGAAAATTTGTTCTCTCAAAATAATTCTTTTTTTCAAGTATTTTTTCTATTTCTTTCTTTTTTTTTATTGTAAAAACATATCTTAATAAAAATTATTATTATAAGTCTTGTAAAGTGAATCCAATTTTTTCAAACATTATTAAGCGGACAATTTAATGATTCCCGAAAATCAGTTACAGTTTAAGAAAATAAGTCAATCCAATGCATATTCAAAAAAGAAAACTTAATCTAAGGAAAGTTTTTTTTCTCCAAAATCTATATATTTAGCGTAAAAATAATATTATTATTGTTGTCCTTCAAAAATGAGGGATAAATTATGTTGAGTAGAGTTTAAGCAATTAAAAGCTTACTTTACAGCTCAAAGTATCAAAATGTGGTTCTAATATCTGGTAAAAGCAAAACAAAGAGAAAGTTTAGTTACACATAATATTGAGGATAAGGTTGTCTGACATTCAAATATAAGAATATAAAGAGTCTTATAGTTTGTTGAATTTGAAAACTATACTTCTTTGAAAATTTCTTTACAGTTTTGAATTATAAAAACATGAACTTTTCAAATCTGGCAGACATTCAAATAGTCTATTGAGAAAGTAATTCTTCTCCAAAAATATTTATTCACTTTTGTTCCTATAATTTATTTGCCACAAATAAAGAATAAGTTAAAACAGATTGTTCTTAAATTATTCGCAATTTATTTCATGCGCTCAACAGGGAGTCAGACAATGATTATAATGGGAGGACATGACAAATATTGGAATCAATTTCACATCAATGTCATCATTGAAACCGGATTTTGGCATTAAATAAATGCAAATCTCAATAACACAACCAATAATAGGGAAAAACTATTAGAATTTCTCATTGTTTTTTCCAATGCATAATAAAATAGATAACTCGACAGCAGAGAAAAAAGTTATGTTTGACTTTTTTGTATTTGAAACTCAATTTTTTTTCTAATTACATATTTATTTGTAAATTAAATTTTTATTATCAGCTTATGATTAATCGGTAATTAACTTAAACAAAAATTGAGCTCTGAATACAATAATTTAAAAAGTTATTCATTATATGAGCTTTAAATCTATCATCACTTTTAAAACATAGGCACAAGTCTTCTCTATTGAAATGTTTTGATATTTTTTACGCCCTGTTATCCATTAGATTAAAGTGTTTGACGCGCTCATCAAATGTTCAAATATTTAAACTCATTGTATTCATTGTTATGCCAATCAATGTATAACAAATTCTTAGTCAAACAATTCTTTTAAACTATTTGATTGTTACAAATTTCCTTATAAGCGATCAGTATTTTGACAGAAAAAATCAATTAATTTGAATATTTAATCACAATTTTTTGCTTCAATACAAGGCTATTATTGCACAATCAATTTTATCAGTTATTGAAGAACTGATTTTTTTAGTTAACCAAAAGTATAGATCAAATAAAATATAAAATTTTAGAGCCATATATCGTCGCTTTGGAACTATACTATCGTATTGTTAATGTTATTTCAATGGCAGATACAATAGTATAGTTCCAAAGCGACGATATATTGAATTCATTGAAACATTTATAGGATAACAAAATAAAGTAAAATCTTTATGCCTGTCAACCCTTTAAATTGAAAAAAATATTAAAGAAATTTCATTTTTAAAATCCTTTAAATAACTTTTATCATAATTTAATTATAAACAAGTTATTGTTTAGAGTTAAGATGCATTCAAAATAATGAAAAAACTTACTGTTGAATATAACCTTATTTTATAATTTTTTTTTCTAAACTGTAACATATCTGTAAAGTTTAGAATAAATCTATCGTTTTCATTAAGCAAATTTTCATTTGGGATCTCGAACCAAATCAGTAGAGAACCATAAAAGCATGGATTTATGGATCGATGGATTAAAATTTTTTAAATAAACTTAATCATGATTTCAAAAAACTATTTGTCAATTTCAACTTATTGTGCATTCAAATTAAAGAAATATTTGTTGAATAGAATTTTTGTTTAGATAAATCTTTATTTTAATTTAGTTTTCATTAAAAACTTTAATAATTATTTGAATCACTTTCGAAAACTGTAACAGTTTTAAAATAATTTTGATCAAATTGTCTATTTTCGCCCTTTCATGGAGTAATTGGTTGAGTACAATATATTTACGTCAAAAATTTTAATTAAAACGAATAACTCCTTCCATTCAATTTTTGATTTAAGTAAATAATTTTGAGTAGAATATGAACTGTAGTTACGTTTTTCTCATCTGAATGAATACACAATTCAAGTCATACATCAAAGAGTTGTTGGCGTTTATAATCTGAAGTTCTTATTCATGTGGAAAAAAATTAAAAGAGAAAAAGTTTTGCAGTATTTTGTAAGAAATATTTGATTACTGAATAGTTTCACAATTACTTCATTATATGTGATGTAGATTTCATTTAATGCCAGTTTCTATAAATATCTATTTAATTCTCTTTTTTCAAATATAAGTCAAACTTTATTTAAATGTTGAAAACTTTTTCTCTTCTATAATAAATATAACATTCAAATGTGTATAAAGACATCAAAGAGATGCGCATAGAGTTTATATCTATTTTATGACAGAACTCATACATTGAAAAAGTGTAGTTATAATTTGTTAGTATTTTCAATCTAATTATAGTGTAATGACAATTGGGATGCGTACGAATATTACATCAATCATGTTTTTGCATAAATAGAAACTTTTTAAATAAAGTTATATTTGCATGAGATTCAAGTTTTCTAGTGTTTAGGTTTTTAGTATTCACTCAAATCATTATTTTTTGATGTTATAATTAATCTTCTCTTCTCTATCTTTGAAAATATTTCATATTAATTATAACACTCTTTTTTTGAAAGAACTAAATTAAGTTTTACTATTAAATTATTTTTCAATTTCATCTATTTTTTATCGAATAATTGCATTCTTTGTAGTTATTAAGCCTTAAGGTTTAAATTTATTGATTAATAAACTTTATAATAACTAAATTCCCAATTGAAAAAATTATAGTTAAGACAATCCATCAAATAATTTTAATTATTCAATCACTTTAATTCAATAAAAGTTAAGATTTTTCCTTGAGATAAATAATAAGTTCTTATAAACAGTTCATTATTGAAATATTTTTTTGTAAAAAATTTTATCATAAAAGTATATAATAATTAATAAGAACTAAAACAATAATGTCTTTATGTATGAAAGATATTCTTTTTATACAATGTATTTCTTGAAACATTTTATCTCACATTTTAATGAGATGTGAGTCAAACAAAAAAATTTTTTCTCAACATTCTTACAGAAATAAATGTTTAATTAAAATTAATTGAGACAAGTGTTTGAAAGCACTTATCTATCAAAGAATTTTAATAAGTTTTAATAAGTTAGAAATGACTTATGTTCAAAAAATTTTGCTCAAAATTTTAAATAATTAAGACTTAGTAAAAATTGTAAAAATGTGTTTTTAACGATTTATTAGAGTCTAAAAAATATGTTCATAAAAAACCTCCTTTTTAAGTAACATTAAGAGTATGTGAAATATAGACTTATATTTAGGCAAATATTTGTATAACTTATTACACGAATCAATGGATACATTACCTGATAGTCAGCTTGAAAAAAAGAGATCCAAAAAAAAGTTTCGCCTCAAGGATTATGATTAAAATGGATGAAAATGTATTTTGCGGTCTTTTCTTTCTAAAAAGCAAAAAAAATATTGTATACGAAGGCATTGTTAAAAATGAGAGCTATGATAAAAATAAAAAACTATTGAGAACTATTCAATTGAATTATAAAATCTATTGAAATGTAAGTGCAGACATATGTGGAAATGGAGAGTATTTGATGAATAGAATACTAATAATAAGTCACTAAAATCTTTTCCGAATTCAAAAGATGCCAACTTTGCCACTGTTTGCATAAAAAATTTTCTTTTATGAAAATATTTCAAAGCAGAAGAAAATGTTTTATATCATTATTTTTTCTTCTTGTTTAAAAATACAACTCTATTATAGCTTATTATAAACTTTGCTTCACATCTCGTTCCGCCTCTTTTCATAATTCATAAAATATAAATAACAGCAAAAAAAAAGAAAATAATTTCTCATTAGTAAACCTAAAAATCCATCGCAACCTAAATATGAATTAATCATATTATATATCTGTGAAACGGAAAAATGTGAAACATGTGAGAGTGGAGGAGGTTTTCCTAATTTTTTTTACTCTGTCTACCAATTTATGGGAGGGGTAGAGATTATATAACTTTTCTTTAATTTATTGTATAACATACAAGTTGACAGAAAAGAGCCATATGTTTGTCTCATAATTTCCGGATCAGATTAGTTATAGTTTCTTAAGAATTAGTTTAATTCTTTCAAAAATTCCATTTGATATGTCTGTTATATAAGAAAACTCACATTTTTTTAGTTAGTTTACAAATTTTAGTCCAATTTTATGGGAAAAGTTTGAGTGGAAAGAAAGTTACGCACAAATGGGTCTGTAGTTAAATAGATTTTGTGCTTAAATTCTAACAAATTATTCTTAAAAATGAAAATCTGATAAAATTTTCGTAGTTTTCTTCAAGCAATTAGATTTCACTTAAGAATAATTAAATGTTTTCTAACTTTATAACAAATTTTAAGCTTAATTCTCGATCAAAGAACTATAAAAACTTTATTTTATTAAATATATGAAACACAGAAAACTATTCAGAAATAATCTAAAACAATAAACACATACTTTTTTAAAAGCATTTCTAGATATAAATAAATAGACAAATAAACATAATTTTTATGGACATCAAAATTTTTGAACATGAATTCGCACTTTTGTTGCAAAATGAAATTTAGACTATAATTTGCAATTCATACGGAAAATACAGTAAAAGAAGAGAAGAGAAACACATCAAAAGATCTCAACTCATATTTTGATGTCATTATTAGTACAGTATTTATAAGCATTTTATGAAAAGAGAAATACATCTGTGGCTCAAACATAAGGACATATCATGTAATCCAATATTGATAACATTTCTTTTCACTCACTCCTAATGTCATTCTTCATTATTGTTTGATTTACTTTCTACTCACATATGAGACCAAAAATTGTCAGAAACCCTGAGTCCCATTGTGTGGAAGCGCTATAAGACCTCAATTCATACCATAGGATAATAATTATTACATTAAATGCAATAACGCTTTTATATCAAACTTGTGGTCTTTGCTGTCAATCATATCATTTCAAGCCTATTATCATTACGTGAAAAGTAGTCCCAAATGAATAGTACTGTTTGTTTCAGCGAAACGATCAAAATGAAAAAGTAATAGAGAAACATTTTATTAGATTTTTATCTCATCTTCTATTTAACACATAGAAAAAAAAGTCTTCTCTTCAACAGTATATTAAATGAATTTCATGTCTTAATTTTGTGCTTCAGTTTCAAGAATCCTTTCATTAAAATTAATTATCCATTAATTAGACTATTAGCACATTTGCATCAAAAACAATTTGGCATTTATTAGCAAAGATATAGTTTAAGATTTAAAACTTAAAGGGCTTGAGCTCCTATTTGTGAACTTTTGATTACTTATTTTAATTGAGCTCTGTTTTGAGAGCTTCTGATTACTTATTTAGCTTTTTTAGAGAAAATTTTGAGTCTTTCAATTCAAAATATTTGAAATGAATATTAATTTTTTGAAATTAAAGTCGAAATTAATGAGTTTGTGTCGTAAATGTTTTCAAATAAATGCTGTGTGCAATTAATTATTTAAAATTTATAGTCTGTTAATTGAGGAAATTTCATAAAAAATTGCTTTGGTTTTTAGATTGAGTAGCGGTAGAAATAGGTTTTACTATTGATAAACTTGATGTTAAAATTAGAAAAATTAATTTATTTAAAATCCAAATTAACCATTTGATCATTTTATAGATGATTTTAATTTTTGGTTTCAAATCCGGTTTAATTCGATAAAAAAAAATTTTTTTAGTACAAAGTTTTAAATTAAATCTAAAATTCTTCGAGCATTTCAATAATCATCTAAAAAAATTATTTTTTACAGTCTTCTGATTAAAAAATTAGCAGTTTGTGAGTTTTGTTGATGTAATTTCCTTATCGATTAAGAATAAATCAATCAATTTTGAATGTGCAATTAATTAAAAGAAAATTTTCCCTTTTCTGAAAACATAAACACATTCATAGCGATAAATTATAAGGACATATATTTTAGTTTCAAAATATACTTAAAATCTCATTATAGCCACCACTTACTATAGCTCAGAACAAAGCAAATCTAAATGTCATTTTTGAATTTAATTACAGTTTTTTGTGAAAAAAATTTTGATTCAATTTTGGATAATTTATCCCTAAAAATATATTATGCCTCTAGAAATTGAACATTTTTTTGATCGTTTAACTGTTGCAAAATTTTTATTATCCCAATAAAAATTTTTTAAAAAGCTATCAAATAAATTACTTTATAATTACAGTTAAGAGTTTGAAAAACAACACATGAATTCTAACAATCACTTTTGCAATGAGATAAAAAAAACACAAATGAAATTTTCATTTCTTTATCATTTAGACGCCACTAAATGCTAAAAACTAGTTGAAAAATATATTGTTAACAATTCAAAACATGTGCCAAATATTTAGAGCACTAGAATATAAAGAAAAACATTATAATTATATAATGATTTATAAGCCTTAATATTCAATGTCACAGTCGAGCAGACAATAGATTTAGAAGCTTTATATGATGTTAGCTTTTGATAATAAGGAATTTTTAAGAAATTTCACTTAAGGCGAGAATAATTAAGCTTTATATGAGAAAACTCTCTCTAACCTCTAATATATATTACACTTTTTCTATACTAAATAATAGTAATGATAGTATAGCTGACTTATAAGAGGTAAAAACGAGACAAAAGATTACAGAAAAGAAAATACAGAGAGAGGGAGAGAGAGAGAGAGAGAAGTATTAATGCGATAGAAATAAGAAAATTTTCGCATAATTTACAAATTATTAGTTTTAAAAAAATTCTGATATATTCATAATTACAGTATTTTTAAAACAATACAAAAGACTTTATAATTAAGTTGAAAAAATAGAGGAGAAAAGAATAGAGAGTAGAGAAAAAAGTGAAGAGGAGAGAACAGAGAGAAAGATCGCGGTAAAAGTGTGAATAATATTTGCGATAATAATGGGCTGTAATTTGCCTAATGGACTAAACTTTTTATTATAAATAAAAAAGTTCATTCTTGAGGCGCTTTTCGCCCAACAATGCATTGAATGCTTCAATTATAAGACTTACTTATGCCATAAAACAAAATTTTATTCAACTATTATAATTATTTCTAACATACTTATTAACAATAAAGTAAGACTTTTATCAATGCTTTCTCAGAATTCGTGTTAAAAATTTTCTTTTAAAGAAAATTTCATCAATTAATTAATTACTCGCGAAATGAAGTTTTTTATTTCCCGAAAGTTTTGCCTCTTTCATGAATTTTATAACCATTTCTTAAAGTTTTAATTTTCATCACAAGTGTAATAATAAATTTTATTTAGAGAGTGTGAGAGAACTGAGAGAAAAGAAAAATTAAAATTTTCAGAAATAAAAATAAACAATAAGTTATTATATCGCTCGAGGCTTTTCACGAAAGCATTGTAGGGACGGATAAAAATTAACATAAGAATTGAATAATCTATAGAAGAAAGAAAATAGTTTTAAGTGAAGGTTTTTGTTACACTCTTTTGTTTTGTTCATAACCTTATAATAAGAGATAGTGAGAGAAGACATAAATTTTATGTAAAACATTTCTCTTAAAAGTTTTTCTCATTTTTTAAGAAGAAGAGAACAAAAATTTGTTCCCATCTAAACTCCTGCTGGCAATCGATCGAATTCCTTGAGTGGCATAAATTATTGGTTACAAACAAAACAATGACCTCATCTTATTTTTATATATAAGTAGATAAGTTTAGGGGAGAAGAAGAAAAAAATTGTTTAAACATCAATATAACAAAATTTACAGTTGACGTTATTTTTAAAGAATATGTGCAAAAACTCAAACTTACAATTAGTTGGTAGCAAATAAAGTGATGTGTTATAAAAAGAAATATATCTGTCTATTGAACGAGAAAAGAGGAGAAGATTTTTTCTTCGTTGAGCCAGAAATAAATAAGTGCAGCACAAATCCAATTAGCGAATCAAAAGCATAGTATGTGTTATTTGACATTTTTGATAGAACAATAATTATAGAGAAGTCAGAATTACAATATGTTGTCTAATAACGAGACTATTCTTATGCTATGTATACAACATATCAGGTAATTATGCGCTCGAATTCTTAGCATAGGTTGCATTTCAATAGTCAAGTCATAGCATTTTACAATTTTTCTGGTGATAATGATATATATATTTTGAATTATTATAATATGTTATAATAAAATTATATTTCAAGAATACGAGCAATTCTTATGTCAAGAATTTAATCATTGTTATTAAATTTCTGCGAAATATATATCTAATTAATTTCAAGAACTTTGTGCCCAAAATAAATTTTTTATTAACTCTTTATGCAAGTCATGAGCTTTTTCTTTGAATTCAGAATCAAAAGAATGACAGACAATGAGTTAAAACAATAGAAGTTCTGATTATAACAGATTTTATAATTTTATGGTTTCAATATCTGTCAGAAGAGACAATGTATTAGTTATTAATGGCGTGAAATGTTTGCACACTTAATATCTATAATTTGAATTTTTCTCATGTTCAAAGTTGTTATAATAAGATAACAATAGAAAAGATGAGACCTGAAATGTGAAGACTGTAATCAAAATTATTTTAATGAGAAGGAAAAGGAAGTTAGAAAAGATTCGCTTCAATACAATGAGGAAAGTTTGGTTATGTGTAACAATTTTTGACTCTTAAAATAGAAATTAAGGCAAGGAAACAATATTTCTTCCGTTGATTGAGACAAAAAGATTTTTCCTTAAAATGAAAATCCTATGCATAAAATGAATTATTTTTCTTGATTGTGATAAATGAATAAATGAACAATTGCTTAAATATTTATAAATAGTCAATAATTAGAAATTTAAAAGAACTTTTAAATTAACCTACTTTTTGAAGAGAAAAGTTTTCGTGAGAATTTGGGATAAATTAAATATTTTAAACCTAAAATTAATTCATCTTTCCTGAACAAATAATAGTTTTAATTTTTCAATCAATCATAGATCTAACGAAAAATTATATGAAAACTGTTATTGTCATAAGAGGGCATTTTTCTAATTTTAGGTGTTTTACCTCAAAGGTATTCTCGAGTTTCATCTATCAGTCAGGAATCAATTGATGAAAACTAAACCTGACAAATATATTGACCTATTTTCGAATTTTTTTTTAAACTTTATCAAAACATTGATGGCTTGAAAAATAAGCCAAATTAGAGGTTAATTCAAAAATTGTCGCCATTTATCCAACTTTTGTTTCTTCTTTATATTAATTTAATTCAGAAATTTTATTCCAAGAAGTTTTAATACAGACTCTTATCAACTAATTTTTATTCATTAGTCGTATTTATGCTAATTAGAAGTCGAGCTTCGAATACCTAAAAAAAGTAATTAAATTTTAACGATTCTGGAATTTTTTCATTACTTCTATCATAAAATTAATTCTCATTGAAATTAACGCACAGATAGATTAAAAAGATATCAATAAAACTATAATTTTATAACTCTATTCAGTTATGAGAAAAATACTTAAATAGATATTTATTGCTAAGTATTTAAAGGTCTTCTCAATTAATTTTTTCTTATATATTATATTTTTTATTCGCTAGCTAACTGTTAATTTTGTGTAATATCACACATAGTAAGGCTCGTGTTTCACGGATTGATAGCATAGCCTTAAGACGATAACAACTCAAACTAATCAATACGTCTCGATTTGTGAATCGGTTCATAAATTTAAAATTTTTATCAGTCCTTTGCACAACCCATTAAATGTCAATGCGTTGGTTTTTTTAACTTATTAACCATTTTGATAATAAGGATTCAACTTTCAGGAAATAACTTCAACTATATCTTAATTGATTGAACTTTGATTAGAAATTATAGTTTACTTTAGTTTTAAAATTTTTTTCCTATTTTAATCATAGAAACAATTTTTACTTCTTTTACTTCAAAAATGCCGTAAAAATTTTTGTAAAATTGAAAATATTAATAATTATAAATTAAAATTTTTGATTTTATTCATTTTATACGTGAAGCTTAAATAATTTCATTTCTACTCATAATTTACATCATTTTATGACTAACTCGTAAGCTCAACAAATTTTAAGGTAAGTCTGAAAAAAATTTAATATTCACTTATTTAAAAGCTTCTACTTACTAACCGATTCTCAAGAGAAATTTGCAAATCATTTTGAAAATAAATCAATGAATGATTTGATTTTTCTGAACATCAATTTAAAAGTTGATATAAAGTTATTCTCAATTTAACTAAATATCAAATTTTAAGGAAAGTTATATTCGCCGAAATTTAAAGTCAAACCTTATACTTTTTTTTGTTGCAAATTAATTCTGAAGCTAAGTATTAGTAAAATACTTAAAACATTGATAATTAGTATAAAACTGTTTGATTGGATTCTATTTAAAAATGACGATATTTTGCATATATTTTTCAATAAATTATGACTCAACTTAAACTTGAGCACAAAATAGTGTTAATTAATAACAAGTCATTCAACAAATATTAAGTGAGCTTCACAGACATGGCTTATAGACAAGAACAAGCATTAATTCAATCATAAATTCATAGAAGAAATTCCGAGACTATGTTATGCTAGCCATGAAAGTTAGACGAAAAAAGTCGTGTAAATCATATAACACGACAAAATATGGACAGGAAATGGAAAATAGAGAACTGAAAACAATATTAATATATTAAGAGAAAGAGAGGACCAGAGATTTAAGTATCATTTGGTGAGAAGAGATGTGCATTACATTTGTGTCATAAGTTTTGATTCACTCACTTCCGGGTGAAGATTATGATAGAGTGTGAATATATCTCTGAATGTCTTTCTTGGCTAAAGCTTCTAAAAGCCTATATCTCTTTTATGCTACAAATAAAAATATTCTTTCTTTACATTAAAACATTGATGTGAAAACCCAAAGGAAAGAGAGCTAGGAATATAAGAATATATGTATGCATGAGATTCTTTTAGATATGAGTTTTATATGAGATGCTAAATATAATGTTATGCAATATATTTTTTGGGTTAGACTTTCACGATATTTCTCGAATGCAGTTTTGTTGCGAAAAATTTTGTGTTTAGATTATTTTTGCTCAAAGCAAACCTAACTTTCATATATCATTTTGTGCTTCACTAGAGTTTTGTATCACAAGTTCTCTCTCTCTCTCTCTCACATTACTCTCTTGTATTTCTTCTCTCTTCTTAAGAAGGATCTCATAGAAGTTCCGCTATTTGTAATGATTAGTTGATAAACAAAAATACTACTGATATGATTATTGATAGTAATTTGTGAGTATGTCTCGTGCCTTAAGATAGTTGCGTAAGTCTATGTGTCCATAAGTAAATATATAACGGCTGGCTTAACAAACTTTTTAAAATAAAGTCTATTTGTATGGATCTAAATAAAGTAGTTGTTCGTAAAGCCCGAATGCAAAAAAAAATTCTCCTCAAGAAATAATTGTAGAATAACTGAAAATTCAGCTTTGAATTTAATTACTCCTACAATTTAATCTTTTGATTGTAAATTTTTTGACAATTTTTAGGCCTTTTTATATGAGATGTTGTGCTAGTTTTTAAAAATTTATTTTAAACTGTGAGAAAACTGTAATTCATTTTAAATTTATTTCCACTTCAATTTTGTGATCAAATTCAAACCATTCTTTTCCAAGCGCCTGATTATTAATTTTAGAATTTCGATAAATTAAAATAGTTTTAATATCTCTCGTATATTCCGCAAAGAAATTGTTGCTCTAAATTGATTAATATAAAGCTTTTATTTAAACAATATTACAGTTTAGATGACAAAAAATATTAATATTTAGATAATGAATGATGTATTTGAATTATTTAAATTTTGTCCAATTTTTGAAGCCTATTTTGAAAATGAATTGTGAAATATTTTATCTTCATTGTTAGATTCCAAAAGCAGAGTCAATATTTCATTTTTATTAGTTTTGAAGCAATATTTATTTAATTTATAGAAATGAATTTATGGTGTTTTAATCTTAGCTAAATTGCCGAAACTGCTGGCAAACAATTAAAAACAATAATTTTTTCTTCTTCTTACGAACAAAATAAGTACTGATTTGGAGTAAAGCCAGTGTTTGACTGTTTTCTTAAAAATGCTTTTGAACATAAAACTGTCATTCAATGATTAATTATTATTTACAGTTGTGAAGGGATGCGAGAGTTTGTGACAAAAACTGAAATAGCATTTGACTGACTCTTATGGAGCAGAAAAAGGTTTTCAAGCAAATAGAGGTGACGGTAAGACAACTCAAATTACTCTTAAGAATGACTTCTAGTCGAAAAACTGTTCGAATATAATTGAGGCTAAATGTCAGGAAATGACTTCTGAAATGAATGCACAAAAGATTACTTAAATGATAAATGTTCTCAAAGCGGTTGTGATTTTTCTTATTCCTAGAACTATAGCTGATTTCATAGATAATGCTTTTAATATATTTCGACGAATAATGTTTCTATTGTGCGATAGTTTCAAAAATATTCAAATAACACTTTCAAAGTTTACAATTTGCAAACATTCAATTGTTTTATGAGAAAAATTTATTTTCAGAGAATCCGTAATTAAGAAAATAAGAATAGTTTGAAAAAATTTGTTAAGCTTTATCTATAATATAATTTATATCATATAAATGAAACTTAATTTAATTGTTTGATTTTTAAATAAATATAATTAAATCAAATTTTAGCTTAAAATGGATTAAATTATTAGTGAATTAGTAGAAAATTTGAGAAATTAATGAATTGAAATGAAAAAATATTGATATTGAATTAGTATATTCTTTAAGAATTTTTCAAATAGAACAATAGAAATGATGGCAAAAATAAGATTATGTTAAATTATAACATATTAATGAGGCATTTGCGCGGACTCACTAAAAGCTTGAGCAAAACATAATAGAAACTTTGTTAGGATCAACTCCAGCGCATCACAATAGGCATCACTAAACTATAACAATAGGTCTTCCAAAATGTGTGATCAAACCCATTTAGAGCGCAGAAGTAGTTCTTTAAGCAAAAGTTTTTAGGGAAGTATTATTCGCTATCAAAGACATGCCCACAAAAGCCAACAATGTTTAAGAAATAGACGAGAGAGAAAAAAATGAGTTAAGTTAAAGTCATACGCATTTCGTTAGAGACAGAAAGAGAAGAGAAAAATTTGTTGTTACGCATTGTTGTATAATAGTATTTGTGTTGAGGCTGCGCTTACCCTAAACACAACAATCATAGATCTGGTATAAGAACTTTTCTCATTGGTTCTCATAGTATTGTCGACGCACAAGAGGCCGCACTCGTAAGCACATTGTGTACCCACTGTTTCACAACTTGTATTGTGGAGACCTTTTATGAACACAACACTAGTATTTACTCCACAACTACTCTTCTTGTATGATCTGATGCGAGAATGGATGAGAGACCAGTTTTTTCTTCTTTTTTCACGGAATATTAGAGGAAACAAAATAAATATTTGACACACAATAAGTTTTATTATTTTATCATTTTGTTTATTATTGCCATTAATTAATGTGCTCTAAGTTTTTAAAGTATTAATTATAAAAAGTTTTATATAAACTTCATTCGAAACATAAGTTGTGCCAAAACTTTAACAACAAATTCTGTTTGTGTTTAATATATAAAGTGAGAAAAAAACTTTACGCGGAATAACTTTTTTACTCTCAGACAATTCGTTGAACAATACGAAAAGAACAATTAAAAGAAGTTCTTCTACTCAACAGTTGAAGAAATTGAAAATTTGATCGAAAATATTTATATTTGAATCTCACAAAAATTAAAGTAAGTCTTTTCAATGTTTTATTAATAATTTCTATATTCACTTCAGTAGTAATACCAGTATTTAATTATAAATTTCACTCACGTTTTCACTACTACTCTGCGGTTCAAGGCTTCTAATGCCTTATGAAAAAATAAGAGATCTTTTTATATGATTTCTCTCTCCTGTACTGCTTATGTGGAGAAGAGATACACGTATTTAATGTCCAAATACCAACTTGTGAGCTAATCCGTATTGAAGTTGAATATATATCACATTCAATATAAGCGTTGCTCTAACTCTACAAACATTTAACTGACGAGAAGGAAGAGAGAGAGAGAGAGAGGGAGAGAGAGAGAGAGAGAGAG
>JAQIWZ010000565.1:0-17851 GCA_034697245.1 Malaconothrus monodactylus | reverse complement strand
CGAAATTAAAATTTTCAGTAAAGGCGAAAGCGAAATACAATCGAAATAGAAATAGTGAAGGCTACCCAACACTAGTTTTAAGCAAATAAAAAGATTTGATTGTTATTTTGTTAAATAATGAATAATGTTATCTTTACATCAGTTGCTCTCATATAAAGTTATTATAATTTAGACCATATCTTATAGACAAAAATATATTAATATCTTTTAAATTTTTTGTTTCACAATTTTTTTACTGAAACTTCACTTTTTACAAAACTTATAAATTAAAATTTTTGCATTTATTTGCGTTTGAATATAACTAAAGCCATATAGAGATAAAGGATAGTCGGAGTGATACTGAATAATAATCCGTATCTGATATTAGTATTTGTCAGATCCCAACCTCTGAGAATAATACTTCTCATTGTTTCAACTGGTGATGAAAGTGGACTCAAATAAAATATGAATTTGAAAACTTTTCCGATAGATTCTAAGGGCCAAAATATTCCGCTACAAAATAATTGAGGCATTGATAGAAACCAGACAATAATGAGACAATCAATTTCTCTATCAAGTAATGAAGATATCAATAAACCTAAAGCTATAGAATTTATTGCTTCCAACATAAAGAATCCGAGAATAAGAGGAAGTGATCCATGATTTGGATTATCATATAATACGAAACCAGCTAAATATAATAAAATAATTTGTAGCGCAGATAACATACAATTAGTTATGAAATGAGAGATGAAAACCAATTCATGACTCACTCCTGCGACTATCGATCTCTCAAAGAGACCATCTTTTCGTTCTTGAGTTAATGTAAGCGATGAAAACACGATTTGAGACATGAAAACAAAGAATAGGAAATAACCGGCCATATAGTAGTCATTCATTCGTAAATTATTTGTAAACTTTGTTGTCTCGATTGTGATTGGAGTTAGAATTGAAGTCTTGTTCTTCTTTTTATATAAGTTTGACATAAACTTCAAAAAGCTATCAGTCAGTGATTCAATCAAACCGTTTCCATACATTAATACAGAGTTATCGATATATAGGCCTAAAGTGCTATCAATTATCGTCTGATTATCAGCATTGAGTCCGTCCTCGATCCTTTCATCGATTGCATCCGAATATCTTTCTGGAACCCAAACGGCTGCGATTGCCTCCCGATTCTTGACTGCATTTATTGCACTCTCGAGTGAACAATAGTTAACAGCTCTCATGATATGCCTTTTATTGCTGACCAAAGATGAAAATAGTTGTTGACTGTAATGAGGATTGGGCTCTTCATTATAGACGGCTGCCTTAACCTTCAAAAACAAATCATTCAAAAGTGTTATTAATTTAGTGTGATATCAATTTTTTTAAAACCAAACCTCAATCAAGTCTTTACTGTAAACGGCAGAAAAGACAATCACTTGAGTCGCAGGCAATAAGACTATGAATAAAGAAAAGCCCATATGAACAAATTTTAGAATATTTTTATGTACAAGAATCAGAAGTATCCATAAATTGAAAGTCCAGTTACGATAACTGCTCTTTCTTTTAGTTTCATAATTATTGTCGTATTGTGTGTTGACAAATGTCTCATTATTTTCAACAATATTCTCGTTGATATCCGATTCATATCTTTCATCTTTACTGTGATATAAATTTTTATTTTCCAATAAACAAAGTTTTAGAAAAACATTCTCTAAATTATTTTCATTGAATTTTCGCATTAAAACTTTTGGATTGTTTTCAGCTAAAAGTCTTCCATTTCTCATGAGTCCGACTCTATTGGCATTAACCGCTTCTTCGATATAATGAGTGACAATAACAACAGTCAGTCCTTCTCTACATTTATTCCCCAAATAATCCCAAATATGACTTCTAAGAAGTGGATCGATTCCAACAGTTGGCTCGTCGAGTATTACTAAACTCGGATTATTTATAAAGGCAACTGCTATTGATAGTCGTCTCTGCGTTCCACCCGATAGTTGGGATACCAACAGATTACCATTCGGTAAATTTAGAAGTGATCGCAATTTCTTGTATCTGAAATATAGACATTTTTATTATCGCCTGAATATTTTCGAACCAAAAAACTTGGTATGAACTCTAATTTCTTAATAATGAGGACTTTCACAAATAAATCAAAAATTGATTCATACAAAGGCATTAACTATTTAGTCCATAGATTTAATGTTATTTAAATTCCCTAATCCAAGTAAATGTCAATTTTACCAAACATTAGTGACCTCATGGACCATCTTTTGGTAACCTTTGTTTATCTCAAAAGTATGGGCACAAAGTCAAAAATAAAATTAAAAATTGAATTTTTTTATAATGGAGTCTATGGAGAATTTTGAGATTTCAAAAATTAATTTAAGGTTCTTTTAAAAGAACCCTGTATTTTAAAAACACAAATAATATATCAATAGACACCTCTAAACCTGAAGATAATTTTGGAACAATTTCAAAACAAGGCGCCCCCTATATCGCGGAAGACGAGCCCACCGAACTATTTTGCATATTTTAATATTTAATGTGCTCATTATAAATATGAAAGAATTTTTCATTATCTTCTACAGGGGCAGAGCCATCAATTTTTAAATATATAACAATTTACTTGGATTAGGGAATTTGAATAACATTAAATCTATGGACTGAGTAGTCAATGCCTTTGGTCTTAAAAAAATTGATTCTATCATTTTTTAGATACTATACCTCCTTTCGAATTCTTCTCGCCCTATACGATATATATTCATAAAATAATAGAGAGTTTGATTGATTGTGAATTGTTGACAAAGAGCGCAGTCCTGAGGCATAAAACTGATCGAATTATTTGCATGTCCTGGACTTTCAGCCAATACTGAAATCGATCCTTCCTTTGCCTTAATTCTACCCAAAATGAGTCTCAACAAAGTAGTCTTTCCGCCACCGCTCGGACCCAATAGTGCGTAAATTTGGTTATATTTTATTGAAGCACAAAATTTGTTCAGAATTTGATTCGAACCATAGTTGAAACAAACATTATTTACTTTTATAGCATTCATTATTAATGTAAAAGTTCTCAAAAACTGCTAAAATAATACTTTTCGTACAAAACTCTCGCTTTTGAATAATTTTTCATCCAATGAATGGACTTTAAATAATTAAATGAATTAAATTTCTTCATTTTTTATCTAAATGGAAATTTAGTTAATTTAAAGTCAAAATTTGTCATTTTTATAGCTTTTTCCACTTTCTATATAATTAATTGATTCTCATCTAAAAATGGTTTTTAGTTGATTGCAAAGTGGAGTTCCTTATTCATAATAATTTGAAAGCCTGTGCTACAAAATTTTTTAAAAATGAAATAATATGAGTCAAATAAAACATTGGTCTTCAATTCTGTATTTCGATATGCATACAGTTCCTCAATGACTAAATTGAGGAATCGCTACGATGTTGAAAATGAAATCCTAAGAATTTATCCATTGAGACTGTATGCAAATTGAAAATGAAAGAATATTAATTTTTTAATATTAATGCAATTTTTGCGTTCTCTTCACATAATAAAATCCCTAATTATGAAAAGTAAATACACAGTTAAATTAATAAATTAATTTACAGCTGTACTTAAATGCAAGGAAAATATTTATAATGTTTTGAATTACTCGTAAGGGAAAAATGTCAATCACTAATATCTAAATTGAATTTTGCTGAAAGTCGGAATCTGATCATGAAATTAGCTTTTAGGAAATCAATTTTTATCTAATCTTAATTTTATTTCTACTTAACTTTTATTCAATTTTCATTAAAAATTTAAGCAATTTTTGTGGAAAGACTTTATTAAAATTTAAATAAAATTTTGAATTTTGAACATTTGATTGTCTTTGTTTGAAGTAAAACAGAAAATTTTAGCCCAATATAAATTGATATTAAAATAATTTAGTCAAACATTTATTTATGAATAGCTTGGCTGATAACTGCAGTTTTTTGAATGACTGGTTGAACAACTTTTGCAACATATGGAGCAGCGACTGGTCTGTCAATCGGGACAGTGTATGGCTGTAGTTAAAAAAATTTAATCATTAATATTTATAACTAAATTATTGATTAGTAAGTTTTTTCTTCTTTTCATTTATTATAAATTTGTAATTATGTAATTACTATACCTTATCGACGGGTACAGTATATGGTCTGTCAACTGCCACTGGATATGGAGCTGCGACTGGTTGGGGAACACCTACGAGTCTGATTTCTTGTCTCGGAACAGGTGAAAAGTATCCGCCTGGACCGAAACCAGCGCCAATACCGATGTCAGCAGCTGCCAAACCAAGACCTGCACCGTATCCGATGCCATTATAACCGATGCCATTATATCCGATGCCATTATATCCCAAACCTACTCCATTCAAACCATAACCTAATCCGATACCATTATATCCCAAACCTACTCCATTCAAGCCATAACCTAATCCAGCGCCTAAAAGGCCGCCATCATTTCCGCCAGCGCTGGCCATTGCGGCGACTGAGAGTATCTGTAATAAAATGTAGTTTTAAAAGCTCTTCATTTAAGTAAAGTCTACGAATAGTACAATTTAAAAAAACATTCAAACTATTAGGTGTCTGTTTACTAAAAGAATTTGACAAATTAAAATATTTCGGCAAAAGAAAGTAAAATATAGTTTAGGGTTAAATTCTTAAACCAAACAGTACTTACGATAACTATAGCTTTCATTTTGATATTAACAGTTTTCTCAACAATTCAATGATAAACTGATTGAAATAATAAGGATCTGAATCTATTTATATAAGATTCTTGAGCATGAATTAGAAGGTGATTGTCGTAACTGTAAATTTTTCTTCGAGAAACACCCTTTGCGTTTAGCTTAAGGCAAGGCTAATAGGAAACAACACTAAAAGTAAAACCTATCACATTTTGAAGTATTATTTATTTATTTTTTTCAAATGATTGCTATAATTATTATTATGGATCGATTGAAAGAATTTTAATTATAACTGAATTTGAACAAAATTTCTCTTAAAAAAAATATTTAAATCAATTTTTGACCTCAAATTTTTTGCTAAATTCAAATTTTTATCTTGTTTTAAATACATAAATTCTCAGATAATCTCTATAGATATAGAAAACTTTTATAAAATATTATTAATGATCTCAAAGGAGTATTTGTCCTTTTCAACAATTCGGCTCAAGTTTAAAATTTTGAGTATTATTAAGAAATTTTTAAATAATTTAGTTATTATTGCATCAAATGTTTTCTAATTAGAGGGAATTTTGTTCAATGTTTTGGATCATTTTTTTCTCAAACATATTAACTACAACTTTGTTAACTTCGTTAACTTTGTTAACTTTGTTAACTTTGTTCTCGATCTCATCAATATTTGTGACAAATGCTGATTAAATAATTTGATCAAAAACTTTTAGTACTTAGAGAGATGGAAAAAGATTGATTTAAAATCATTTTTTGCATATTTAAATTTACATTAATTTAAATTTTACTATTTGTTTAAAATATATGACGCGAACAGTCAATAAGTACTCGAAAGATTATGTTATTATTGGTTATTACACGAATAAACTATTATTGTATAAGAAGGTCATTATCGCTATCATAACTAGATTTGATTGAATCCATTTAAAAAAAATGAATTATAAAGCCGTGAAGGACGTCATGAATTTTCGGCAGTTTTAATACTTGATTTTGAATACTCTTTTAAGATAAGAGATCCAATTAAGTTCAAGGATCAGATAATTTCATTAAAAACAAAAGTGGGTAAAATTAGGACCTTGTCGTCTTATAACAATTAGAATAATTTCTTTAATGAGTGAATATAATTAAAATAAATGAATTTTTACTAAAGTGTGGATTTAAATGCCTAAAAATTCACTATACATGCATTTACCATATATTGTATTTAAGCCATAAAGTGATGTTTTCTTTTACATATTAGACATTTTTAGATTAATTTTGCGCAAAATATGTATTCAAATTAAAATCAAGAATTTAATAAATGTTTTTTTCGTTCAAACAATTGATATGCCTTTAGATATTTGTTTTTAAATCACATGTAAATTGATTGCAATTTTTACTTAAATTTGAAGTATTTAATTCCGTCCCTTAATAAATAGTGCTATCGATTAGTATTCAGAATCAAAATATGACTTTCAAGTTAAGGAATTGTAATTGAGTATAAAGAGGAGGTCTAATAATCACGACATTACAAAACGTCAATTCCTTGACCAACTTATTATCAATATTATAATTTTCATACTTTTCTTCTTTTTGCGCTTTTATTTATTTTTTCATCTGATTATTGACAACGCCTTAAATCCAAGACATACTATTTCCTGAAAGACTACAATTGGATAAAGATTTGAAGCAATTATTTTGTTTTTTTCTAAGTTTCCAAGACTTTTAAAGGATTATAAAAGGCTCGCAAAAATTAATTTTCAAGCTATTAGTTATTGAAACTAAGTTTAGAAAAACTGTTAAGTTTAAAATAAATTATAATAAAATGAACTCACTTTTGGTAAGCGCAGAAAATATAATCTCTTTAATAAAAAAGGATAATTATTAGAAAAAATATTTGAATTTATGTTTTCAGGTTGTCTTAGCTTTTGTTACAGTGGCCAACGCAGGACTACTTCACGGTCCCGTAGCCAACGTAGGACTACTTCAAGCTCCAGTAGTCGTTGGATATCCCATCACAGCATCCAGCTATGCCTTAAAGACTGATCATCCCGTGCCAGTTCCCGCACCAATCATTAAAGGTGTTCCACAGCCATACGCAGTTCCAGTTCCACAACCATATGATGTGCCTCGAGCTGTGCCCGTTGCTGTTCCGAGAGCCGTACCCGTTGAAGTTCCACGAGCAGTGCCCGTACCACTCGTAGCACAAGCTGCCCCAGTTGTCACCAGATCAGTAGTGGCCGCCGCACCCGTTATTGCTGATGCAGGTTTGGGTTATGGTATCGGAGGTCTTGGTTTAGGTGCTGGTTTAGGTGCTGGTTATGGACTCGGTTTGGGAGTTGGAAATCTTGGTTACGGTATTGGAAACGGTTATGGAAACGGTTATGGAAACGGTTATGGAAACGGTTATGGAGACGGTTATGGAAAGGGAGGTCTAGGCCTCGGCCTTGGATATGCTGATGGTTTGGGTGATGGATATTTGGGTGGAAAAGGATATTAATAATGACAAAACGTTAAATATAATTAGATGAGAACTAAATTGTTATCCATTCCTTTGCCATTTAAAAATTCTTTCAGAAGATCTTTCAATAAAATTATTTAAGAAATTTTCTATCAATTTAATTATTGAAAATTATTTAGAATTGATGTTTTTAATCATTTGTATTTTACTATAAATTTGCTGAACATAAAAGAATCATTTAATAATATTTCTAAATAAAATCAAATAGAAATGTTAAATACTTTTATTGATTATTTATTGATAAGTTTAGTAAAGTTTTCAATTTCAATAGAAAATCCTTAAGCGCTTGTTTGTAAAATTATTATAAATTTTAAAAAGGATGCTTTAAGTCTTTTACCCTTAAATCATACTTCTTGTCATCAGTTAATCTATTTCTCTTAGATATTCTAATTATTTCAATTTGAATAATTTTTTTAGCTCTATAGAAATCTAAGGCTATTAATTCGAGTTTATTGATCAAATAGATTAAATATTTTTAGCTTTCAGTTCATTCAATTGTAGTTAAGTTTTTTAATGACTTCAAGTAATGGTTTTCGATTTCTATAGAGGTTAAAAAATATTATTCAAATTTAAATAATTAAAATATCTAAGAGAAATAGAGTAAGTGATGACAAGAAGTATGATTTAAGGGTAAAAGACTTAAAGCATCCTTTTTAAAATCGATGATTACAAATCAAAATATTTAGTGCGCTTTTCTCAAGCTTGACATAATATTTTGTAATTAGTGACAGGAACACAATATTCTTTGCAAAAATAATTTTATTTTATGAAAACATACAAAATTAATATATGTTTAATTTACTCAAAATTTCATTAGAGAAAAATACAAATTTTGACTTATCCTAATCAGACTTCAATTTAGTTCGAGATCCCAAATTGAATTTAGATAATTAGTTAACAGACCATAAAATGAATCATTTTTCAACAATTTAAAAACTAAATCGCAATATTGAACTAATTAACTATTTCTTGATGAGAAGACTTTTGCCTCCGAGGTAACCGCCGGCATAAACTGCTGGTGCAGCTACAACTCCAGGTGCGGCTAAGACTTTTGCGCCTAAACCGTAAGAAGCAGCCAATGGAGCGATGGCGGGGACGGCCAGACCATAAGGAGCAGCTAAACCATACGGCGCAGCCAACGGGGCAGCATATGGGGCAGCATATGGGGCATCATATGGGGCAGCATATGGGGCAGCATATGGGGCAGCCAATGGAGCGGCTAATGGTGCAGCTAATGGAGCACTTACAACAGTGCTGTATGAGAGGGCCGCCGGGTGCACTTGTTTAGTGCCATAGCTGTATGAAGTAACAGCAGGTGCGGCCACGGCATATGAGGCAATTGCTGGTGCCGCCAACCCATAAGGTGCTGCCAACCCATAAGGTGCCGCCAACCCATAGGGTGCTATCGCTGGTGCGGCCAATCCGTAAGATGAAACCGCAGGCGCGAGTAAGTCGCCAGCGCTGACCACAGCTATCAATGCAGACAAGACCTGTTTTCATTTTTTAAAACAAAATTATATATTTTGCAATTTTTTTGCTGAAGTTTTTGATTTCTCTAAAATTTTGATAAACTTGAGATTTAAAATAAAATAATAGTTTTGCTCTTATTTGTATAACTATATTATAATTATCACAGATCAAAGATAAGAAAGAAAAAAAGAAAACGTAGAATTGAAAGTAATCAAATAAAAAAGAAATTTCAATGTTATTTGATTTTCAATATCATTAACATTTATGAAAAACAATTAAATCTTAAGTTTAAGGTTGACTACAAAAAAGAATAAAAATATTCTTATTATAGGGGAATTTGAAAGATTTTATACTTGAAAAAGAGAATGAAAGATTTTTATTTTTTCGTCTAAAAAGAAAAAAGAAAAATTTGAATCAGAAAAACTTACAATAAAAGTATTCATTTTGAGGGCCGAGTAGTTATGATGTTCGAAACAAAATAAAAACTGATAGCTTTTCAATAGTGAAATGATGTCTTTATATAGTCCTCGAAAGGTATTCAATCTTTCAATTGTAATTCCATGAGATTTATCCCAAATATTTAACTTTAAAGGCGTTGTCTTGAACTTCGGCTGTAAAATAAATTAGTATTTTCTTTGAAAATTCTTGCATTGGATGAGAGAAAATGTGCTGTAAAAAAATCAAATTTATATATTGGTCAAGGCTTAGTGTGAAAATCCTATTATGTGTAGGATTTCCATTATTATTATAATTTATATGGTCTTTATTGAAACCGAGAACTTTTCTTTCTTTCAAAAAAAAAAATTTGAATTAATAAATAAGAGTTTGGAAAATTGCATATAATTTTCAAATTTGTTTATTATGTAATCTGTCTCAAAACATTTCAAATGTTTTTAAATCATGTTTTCATGCAATCATTCGACTGAATAGAAACTTCATTGAAAATAAATTAAAATTTCACGAGTTTTAGACATACGAACAAATAAATTTTTCAAGCCTTTGAAATGTGAGCCCAAACAAGGGGTCATTTTTTCCTTTTCAATGCCAATCACATGGCGCTAATCTTTTTGTTCTTATTTTTTCTATTACTATTTAATTCAAATAAGTTTTATTAAAACTTATAAAACATAATCATAAGTGAAGGTTATCGCACTTTTCACTGCAAAAACACGCCTTTAAATGATTACTAAATTAAAAGTAATTTAACCCTATCTCATAATTCAATTGCGGTTCATATTCGGCATTAAAGTGCGAGTCCGTGATATTCAACACGTGATCAGTAATCGATTCGTGATTTTAACCTCAGACACAATTTTTTTTATATGAAAAACTGCGAACATGTTTAATCTCAATCCATTGGATTTATATCGATATTATAAGTTGTACTATTGATCCATTTTTGAGACTTTTTTAATAAACGTTTGGCACTTCAATGTTAGTTATCGTGGATTTATTTCTCCTTTTTTGTGTATTTGCACTCAATATGTCATGAAAACAGAATACATTCCCATTAATAATGAGTCATTATATTTTTTAAAAAAATTTATTTCAAAATTTTTGTTATAAATTATAGGATTTTAATTAAAAAAATATTATCATTTATGTATAAAAATCAATAACTTAAATAGATTTTTCGCGATAGTGTAAATTTGATATAGATTTCCCAAACATAACTCGAAATACAAGAATTTAATACATGCTCAAAAGCCTATAAGTATATTTCTAACAAAAGAAAAAGTTATGCCAAACCCTTTTAAAAGTTAGGATAATAATTATTTGTCATGTAAAAAGAAATGATTGAGTTGTTATTGATCAATATTTAAATCTAAATTGACTCAAAATTAACATTCATGCTTCAAATTTAACAAATCTCTATCATTTTGTTTGTTTAAAGTGAGAAACTTAAAGAAATTTGACGAAATCACTTTGATAAAGAAAGTTTAGATTTTTTTTCTTAATTTTGTAATAATAAAATGATTGAACTTAAATTTTGGAGTGAGTATTTTGTGTATTCTATGACATTACACTAAATTTATATTTATAATGTAACAACTGATAAAATTGACTCAAAATAGAGTTCTAACATTTTTGTATTGCACTTTGAGCATCGATGCATTTCAAGCCAATGATTCACATTCATATTTTGAAGTGTTGAAAAGCCATCACATGCTGATAGAACATTGTTGGCAAATATGTTTCGCAATTACCAGTATATTCATCAAAAGTTAGACATCTCTTTGTCGAAAGAATATGGAATATGTCTTAAATCGATGAAATATTGTGAAAATAAAATGTAAATTCACTTTTCTCCTACATTTTTGACCAAAACCTTTATGCATATCGAGTGATTGTCCTCAAAACATACTTATTTCTTACAAATACTTATTTAGGTATAAGTGTTTTCACTTATGATCATTATTATTAAGCTTTTGTTCCAATCAATCAAATAGAATAACCTCAAGAGTAAGAATTTTTATCATTGATAGCATTCATTGAATAGAAGGCAAATAGAAATTTACAATTTTTATAAATTAATAAATGACTTCATCTCTATTTATCGCCAGAATTTATTTAATGAAAAATTACGAAACTATTTAAGAAAAGATTTATTGCCAAAAGACTTCAATTAATTAACAACTTTTAGTTTCAATTTTTGAAGCTTTTCATAAAAGCTTAAAAATTTTACTCATTTATCATTTAATCAAATAAATAAATTTTAAATTCTGAACAAATATGAATAATTTCATTACGATTCTGTTTAATGAAAAACTATCAAAAACTATCAGAAACTGTAATTTACAATACAGTATCGTTTAAAAAGTAAAGTTTAATACTTTAAATTATTATTATCGTTAAATAATATATTTCTAATTATAATTTCAAGTTTTATTAGAGTTCAGATAAATCGAAATAAATTCAAAATTTATATATTGATTTTAAATTACTATTATTTTAGAGACAACCTTCTCGTGACTGAGGAACAAATCATTTTAATTAATTATAAATTCTGACAAATTTTATTATTCAGTTTTTTCAGCAAAAATATCTAAATTGCAACAAATTATTATTCAAAGTTTAGTTCTCAAGTCATTGACTATTGGCGAAAATTTTCCTTATCATTGATCATATCATTAAATAGGCTTCGATTTAAGTTTTAAGTTTATTCAAAATTTCAATCATCGATTAGAAGGGATGAATGCATTTTAAATAATAATTTAAATGAAAAATTTGTGCCATTATTTCTCACTAATTATTTCATAAACAATTGATAAATTATAGTTTAAGAAAAACTTATATAAAGTTTCAATATATTTGAAAAAAAATTCAATAGTGTTTATAAAGCATTTTATTAACTTTTGATTTCTAAAACTGAAAGTATGAGCAAAGTTTACAAGCGAAAGAAATTGTTAAACAAGTTTTTCCTTTATTAATATTTAGACGCGCATAGACTAAATAATTGTGTCAGTCGTTATAAACGTGTTGTAAGACACGCATTACAAGTTCTTTGTCTTACCATCCATGACCTGTATTTTCTTACGACCCAGAGTTTCTACATTTTCGGACTCAAAGCTCAACATTTCAATCAAAAAATAATAGAAAAATCTCTCTTGTTTCAAACCAGTCTTTTGTTTAATGTTTTAATCAAATCATTTTCTTGACTAAAGAGTCGAGTGAAATGAAGTTGTAAACTATTGATAGTAAATGGAAATTGAATAAATTTTCAAAAATGTTATATCAAAAATAAAGATAGCAAGTCGTTCATTTTTATTCAACTTTTCGAATTGGCCAACTATTTTAATTTTCCAAACACTGTAACGAGTTAAGATTATATTTCGTGTTCATTTACTTTCCAGTCTATAAGTCTTGATTGACTGCCGTATGAATTATCAATTATCTCAAACACCTATCATAAAAATTCAAGTTTTTATATCAGACTAAACAGATTTATAAATAAATTACAGCTTTTCATTCATAAGAATACAGTTTATTATTTATTATTATATCAGTAAATTGAATTGAATAATTGAATAGTAAAAGGTTTACAGTTATTGTTTTATGTATCTTATAATCATTTATTATGAATCAGTGATATTCCTTGAATAAGTAAATACGAAAAAATTTTATGTTTTTTTGTAAAAAAATAGAAATTTTCAGTTAAAATCAAATTTTCTGATTCTGTAATATTTTGGATTTTTCTGGAGATAAATATTCATTTCACAAATCCCGAAAATTCAGACTAACAGAAGAATCTTTCGAGATTCAAAAAAAGTAGAGACTCTGCTTATAACTAAACATTAATAATTGAATGCCTTTTATTTACAATTCATTGAACATTTAATTACTGCAATAAATACTTATACTTTAACTTAAAATACATTGATTTCAATGACTACTACTATACAGAAGATCTTGAAATTTATTTGAGGAAAAAATTTTAGAAAATTTGTTCCTTTGTATAAAATTGATAAATAAATAATTAATTTCAAAAAATTACATGTATTTAATGTGATGAAAATAAAATTCTTCCTAGACATGAATAAAATTAAAATAACTTGATTTAAAACTGATTTATAGAAAAATAATAATAACTTTTAAACAATGATCTCATATAATTGAAAATTGAAATTAAGTGTTTGACTCGACCCTTTTATTCGACAATAAAATAATTGCTACATTTATTTAGTGAAATAAGTTGTGTAACCAATTTGTAAAATTTTATACAATTACTTTATTTCTTAATGCATTATTCATGGCTTAGATATTTAGATTTATTTTATAAATAAAATTTTATATGAGTTAAAACTGTGAGCTTATCGATCAATAAGTAAACTAAAGTGAAACGAATTTTTTGAACTTCTAAAGTGCTTATTTTATTGTTAAATAATAAGTTTATAGTAAAATAGTGTTAATTCATTGAGAAATAAGTTGATTGAACAATTGTATATTTTTTATTTGAAATGAGTGCGTAATTAATGCTAACTCAAAATAAAATTAAGGCTAATAAGTTAGTTGAAAGAAGGCTGAATATGCACTTATTCTTAATTAGCTATTATTTTAATGTCGCGTATACTGTGACAGTGCTTTAAAAAAAAATTCTTACGCAAAAGTTATTGAAAAGATGTGAAACATTTAATTAAAAGTCCTAAAAATTTAAAATTTAGGCTAAATATTTTCTTAAAAGTATTTTAATTATTTTTTTAGTTTTCATCAGATTTTTTCATTGCCGTCAAATATGTTATTTTCATATTTATGACATATTGTAATACTCATCACGTTCACAAACTGTAAGCAATGAGAGTCTATATTACTCTATTCAACAGCTTATATTTTTCTACATTAAGCTTATAAGTCTATTGTATTAATTTAGCGATATTTGCGACTCATTAATCAAATTTGAGGTTTATTTCATAGATTTCAAACAGATTTTATAATTTCATACAATAGTTTCCTAATGCAATTCAGTTTTATTATTTTATGTAAACTATTTTTTCAAAACAGAAAAATAGGTTTCAAATCAAATGGTTGAATAATTTTTAGAAATAAATTTGAAATCATAGTTACTAATATTTTCAATTAGTTTATTGTTTGAATGTCATCAGGAAAGTAAAAATTTCAAATATTGTTGACCACGCGCTCATTTATAATCTTATTTACAATTTTCATTAGAGAAAATATTTTCAAATAAGCGCTGATTCGATAAAATTGTTATTTCAATATATTTTATATTAAGAGTATTCTGAATGTCGCTACGAACAGTTGTAAATTTGACATAATTACGTTATTAACAAATAGCTCTAAAAAGGAAACAGCTTAAAGAGTTTTTAACTCACGGATAACTGCACTCTTAACTAAGGCTTTAAATTTTTTAATTGAATTAAACAATGAGTTTATCGATGAATATTACATGTATTACATTTTCAGCCCTTTTTTTATTTATTTGTTTAAAAATTTCTAAAAAATAAGCGCGAGTCTCGTGTAAACGCAACAATTCAGACCCAGTTTTTCATCCGTGGTTTAGCTCATAATTACCAGTGTTAAGCCCAGTCTTCTAAAGATTGGCTATATATACGAATGGAGTGGCCGAACCAGATTCGAAAATGATCTTTAAATTAAAAATGAAATATTCAATGTATTAAATATGGAAAGAATTTTATCTTCAATCAAAGTTTTATCTAGCACTTAATATTCATAACTTTCTGATATGTCTCTAGAATTAATAAAGTCTTTCGTCAACTATTTCTTTTGAAAATAAATGCTGCAAAGTATAGCTTTAGGTTAAAAAAGTAATCTTTAAACTAAATAAATAGTTTGATAAATAACTGTTGGAATAAATAAACTGTCTTTTATCGAATAGCTATCAAAAGCATGAATGCACTCGAGAGTAAATTAAAATTTTATATAAAAATAAAGCACATGAATCATAAGAGGAATGGCTTCACAGGAGATAAAAATCTTAAATTATTCGAGTCATTAAATTACAAGGACTTCAGGAAATAGATTCAGATTTAGAATTTTACTAAACTTTTGCACATGTGAGTGACTTAGTCTTTCTTGTGACAACTTCCACTTTTAGAGAAGGTCTAACAAAAGTTTCAGCTATACTGTAATGTTTGTGAGGATTTGAATTTGTGTACTTATTGTCAAATTATAATATAATTTGATTGATTTTTTTGTGAAAAAAGTAAGTTTCAAATTTTGATTATTTAATAACTTGCCATAGTTTGAAAGCGAACAAATTCATTTCATGACATTTATTTTTCTTGAAGGAAGAGCTTTGTAGTTCTTAGTCCTTAATATTAAATAAAGTTATCCAGAGATTTAAAATTCAAATTGAATTAGTTTTATCCAAAAAATTGTGTTTCGAGTCTTCAAAATTTTCTAAACAAGAATTGATTGCATTCATTTTTGATAAATTATACTTTTTATAAGTTCTTACAGTATTAAAAAAAAGGTTGAGATCTATGAAAATTTTGCTTCTTTTACGAGTAGTTTACAGCCATTGAATTAATTTAGAATAATTATTACTTTTTTTCTCAGAATTAATGTAAAATCTTAAGACACGACTCTTGAATTATTCAGCTTTTCTGTCATCAAATCCTATTGTTTAATCAATTTTCTGTTGACCAACAAGTTCAGTATAAAATTTTCCGCTTAAATGCAGGTATCCTTTGGCTCCTTGTAAAGAAATAATGCGTAATTAAAAAATTTAGTATAAATATAATTGTTGTGAATTGTATGACTCGGAAATATGTTAAAGTTTAATCTTAAATTTTCAAATTACGTGAAAATTTTTATTCAAATAAGTGAGACTTTTTGCTAGTCATAGAAAATTTTGAAGTTTATCACACGTTAAACGGAGATTGTATTGAGAAATACGTATTTCCTTTGCATTAAATTGGGTTATTTTAGATAATTAGTTAGGGTTCGAATCATTTTTCTTCTGAATTTCTGCTATTTGTCAAATGTTTAAAGTCAAGAAACTGGAAAACATACGAAAAAAATTCGCGATAAAGTTTAAATAGTTTATTAATAAGAAAATTAACGGAAGTCCATGTAATAAATAAATGATTGAATTTTCAATGAGGTTGTGATAATATAGAGGGAAAGTTGATTTTCTCGTTTGTTTTTTGATCTCAAATGCAATCAACACTCGAATGTTATTCTCGTTAAATAAATTTAATATGAAATACTCTTAAACTTTGACATGAGTTAAACTCAAAATCCAAAACAACTTTTTACTTGAAAAATAGTTTCTCGCATTCTCTTTCTATTTGTTGTTTTGATTAAAACTTGTGTTTTTCCATAAAAAACTCATTAAACTATTAATGAACGTTCGGAACAACGCCATAAATAGGAACCTCTTTTGCATGTCTCGTCTACTTTCAATCTGAATGTCTGCGTTGTCACCGCAACCAGATTTCGGTCATTCGCCTCGCATTGACAGTTCGCAGGATATATCACGCAAATAGCAATTCCATACTAAATATCACTAACAACAGAAAAACAGAAAACACTTTGCAAATTATTCATATAAAGTCATGTACCACAAAAAGTAAAACTGAATAATTACTAACCTATGGCAACGACATTGTTCGCAATCCTAATTTCACAGTTCAAAAATCCCTCGGCTAAGAGCCCGCGAACCATAATAATAATAATAATTTAACAATAAGAAATTTTCTCTAAAGCCTAAAAATTAAGTTAATTTCTTTAATTCATTCATTTGTAAATCATTTAGTTTTCAAATCACTTACAATTTTTTGCTTATTTTGTGACTCAAGTATCCTTGAATTTGTTGACTATGAAAGTGAAAATGTATGAATAAAAGCCATAGAGAAAATTCAAATCTCACTCTCAACTTGAACTAAACTAATTCTCAGTTTGTGTTTGAGTTTACGGTTAAAATTGACGCTCAGAAAACTTGTTCAGGTGTGGAGTTTGACCCAATTATCTAATATTGAAGTGAAGTTAATTTGTTAGCATTAATTTAATACTTTGTTTTGACCAAACAATTACTTTTCATTGACTTTTAGTGCGATTTTAGTGTATCTAAAATAATATATTCAATGAAATTTAGTGAATCTCATATCAAATTTATTAAAAGGATAATTGGAGTTCCGCTTTCGTGATTCAAATATTTTTTTATTGAAAGAAAAACATTTGGATTTTCGCTCTTTAACGACAATCCTTTGCTAAAACCCCACGTTTTTTCAAACTTTGATAGTGAGTATAATTTTTCATTCATAACTGTGTGCAAGTAATTCATTTCTTCACTTGAAAGTAATTTCCTTAAAGAAAACAAATAGAATGAAGAAAACTTTTATTCGAGTCATTCATAATGTAAAATATACTTTTATTTTATCAAAAAAAACTTCACTCAGTATTTAATTTTGAGAAAAGTTTCTTAAAAGATTCTTTTTTTTGTAATATTTGCGCGAATTTATTCAATTGTTTATTCTTAAAAATTAATAGCAATTGATATTAAAATTACTTTTATTTAAAGTAAATTATTAAATTTTCATCTGTTTAATGAATGATTTGTCATCTTTTATGAAATAAATTTAATCCTAAAGCAAAAGACATTCTTTAAAACTGTAAACTAATGTTAGCAAATCGTGGGGTGAGAGTTATAACATTCCAAATGGAGTTTTTCTCAAAATTGAGTTAGGGATGGATTAATATAAAGTGAGAT
>JAQIWZ010000564.1:0-17858 GCA_034697245.1 Malaconothrus monodactylus | reverse complement strand
TATAATCATATAATATGATTATATGTTTATAAACTTATTGATATATCAATACTATATTGATATTTGTTTAAATCGATTATGTCTTTAGAAACCACTTCTTCGGACATATCTCTTGATGACGAACGAGAAGACGAGTCTTTTTCGAGCGCTTCCCTAACTATAAGTCAATCAAACCATACAATCGGTAATGAAAGCAATGATTATTTGGCAGAAGGCGAGGGCGTTATTGAAAGAGCGACCCAAGACTCTAAACCAGTTATTTTAGTCCAAATCGATGGCACTGTTCGCGGGGTTTGGCTCTTGACTCAGTCGGTCTCATATGATATCATATTTATTATTATTAAATATAATAAATAATTATTTATTAATATATAATAATTAATGATTGAATGATAGGATCGACAACTGGGACAACGAAAAGGAGAGATTAGTATTTCTTTGCGATTATTCATTAATAATAATAAAATACGATTTTGTTGGTCTTAAACTAATTGAATATAAAAGATATTTAATGTCATCATTTGATGCCATAATAATAGGAGAACTCAAATATCCGGAAACTTCACTCATTCCGTACGTTATCAACAATTGTTTATAATTTAAATAAATTTAAATATATATTAGAATTAAATCATTTGATAGAAAGATTTCAATTTAGTTCAATTGACGACAACTTTCAATCAAATAAATTCTTAATCAGAAATAGACATCATATCGAATAGTCTAATAGAGGCCAGAGTTGAGGAACTGAACAGATGGACATGAATTGAGTTGAGGTCACTCTCAAACATACAATTCATTCATTTTGACCAATGATTTAATTCTCAAATTTTTATAAACAAATGGATTGAGTTTTGGTCAATATATTTGAGTTATTTTTGTATTATATGAATGACTGACATTTTTATAAATTGTGATTCACTTTAAGATCTCGTAATCAATTGGGAGTTCGTTTGACAATCAGAGGTCAACAACAATTAGAATTCCTACAGAAATGGAATCCGTGGTCAAAATCGATTCCATGGCTCACAATGACTTCACATCCTTTGCTTATAAACAGTTCTCATTCCAATAGAACTAATTATGACATAAATGACTTCAATTGTTCGCTCATTCAAGCCTTAAAACAAGACAGTAATAAAAGTGATCACAATATTTGTCAAGTTTTATATAAACCAATTATAATTGAGAATTACGCCAATTTGGTGTCTGCTGTCCATAATATAACTAATTTGGGATTTTTCAAGTCGAGGGGAAAATTCAGTTTTTAGTTTCAAATATTTTCTACATTTTGATCAACAGTTTAATCAAAAGTTTTTAACTCTTTCACAAATTTATACTTTTATACATTAAACTTGTATTTATTGAAAAAGTTTGAAAGACAGTCACTTATTATTAACTAACTTCTTATATTTTTCTATCATTCAATTCATTGTATTTATATATAAAATGCAAATTTAATAAATGTTTATTGAATGCAAACAATTAGAAATATTTATGAAATTATAAATGAAAATCGAATAATACGTTCAAATCGTTTGGTTTGAATGACTAACTTTTGGTTCTGTTCTCTCAACACATTAATTGAATGATAGCTTTTTGGATGATCGCGCAATTCATTTATATTCGATTGATAGCTATTTTTGCGCATTAGATTCGGATACTATGATTGAGGTAAAGCTCAATATTGTAGTGTATTAGTTATTAACCGGCATTAGTTTACAACTATTTCAAATTTTACAATTATTTAAACAAAAGTTATTTGATTACAAGTAAGTAATAATTATTACAGTATTTTAATTATTATAGAAATATTGAATGTTTCTTTTTCATGCAATGCCGTGTTAGGAGTTAATGGGTGTTTATTGTTATTCAATCATTACTGAAACTAGTATTCAGATAATTAATGCTAACTATTTTTATTAGAATCGTTCAATTCTCGTGTTTTCTGTCAAATTATCTCCAAAATTGCCTCATTTTTATCAAATGTCGAAATATTGCGGGACAGGAAGGGAAGAGAGCGGGACTGAACTCTTTCAGAAGCGGAACGGGAATCAAAATTTTTCAAAATTTGGGCTCTCGATCAAGTGTTTCAGCAGTTTAATAGCTAAAGACATATTTTTCGGTATAAATCTAAAAATTGGTTACCGGTAATAGTGAAGTCATTTCTTATATTCATAAAATATTCTTAAATCATAAGAATTAAATTAAAAATGTTAGATCTCAGGCAAATCATTTTGATTGTTTAACTGTTTCAATTTTTTTCAGGAAGTGTTTTAAAGAATTACTTTGAAATAAGAATAAATAAATACTGCAATTATGTGATTCAAATATCATTAGTTATGCATTATTGGGAAATATACAGTATATTTAAGCTATATATACAGTAATATAATGTAATATATGTACATGTATGTAGGTAATACTCAATTAAGCATTAAATAAGGAACTAATAGTTTTATTGAATTTTTTATTTTCATAAAGAGGTTATTTTGATTGCTTTTTTATTATTGTAGTTTAAACAATCAATTTTAAGCAATCAATTCTAAATTTTGATTTTATTTGTATAACACAAGAGATTTATTTAATATTACATTTGATCTCACATTTAATGTAATATTCTATTCAAAACAATGTAATATAAGATTTTGAGATATAATAGAGCAGATAGTTTTTATTAACAGATCATAAAATATTTTACCTTAATAATTGCTTCCGAGCCGTTGATAGAGTTATTATTCAACAAATTTGTTAATATACTGTACTTTGATAAGATAAAAAGGAGATCATTTTTTAAAATATCAAATCAGTTTTTCATATTTTTGATTAAGGATTGAATATTTTATGATTTTAAAGCAGTAACTAATTCTGAAATACAGTTTTCAATATAGCTAATATTCTTTAAAACATGGACTAAAGCAGCAGTCATCCCAAATTTGATCTATATATAAATATTAAACCTCAATTATTTTTATAATAAAAGCAAGAATTACAATTCTAATAATGTGAAGAAGTTTATGACTAAATGTTGTAGAATTTTCCATTTTTCTGCCCTGTTAAAGCTTGAAATACATTCAATTCGCGAAACAAAATATGCTACCGATCGTTGGACTAAAGCAAAGCATAGATTAGTATTTGATTTTGATGTTAGAACATCAAACTGTCATTCAATCTTAAGCTATATTCGCAAATATGAATGTTCGCAATAAGAAGCGATGCGTGAATTGAATTGTTTGTGCAATTGTAATAATAAGTTTACTGGTTCTTATTGTAGCCATTTTTGTGCAAACCTTTCATTTGCTGCATTTAATTAACTTCTTTCAAGTTTTTTCTACACTAATTTTGACGGATTATTGCGCATATGAATGATATGCTTTCTATTGAATTAGTCATTTTTGAATTCAATTTACAGACATTGAGAAAATTATACAGTTATCAATTGCAATGACTCATTACAAATGAGTACATAAAAAAAGCCTCAACTTTAAGAAATTTAAAAAACTATTTAAGAAAGATACAAAAAAGGGTACCATTGAGAAAATTGAACCGCTAATTCTTTTCAATTAAATTTCTCTAGATTTAAATGAATAAAAACTTATTCATAACTAAAAATAATTTAAAATATTTAAAATAGTTACGCCTCTTTATTGAAACATTTGAACTGAATATCTACTTAACTGTCTATTAGATGACAAGTGGTTAAGAAAATTCAGTCCAATAGCATATCACAAGGAAGTTATCGACCTTTATATAAAGCATTTGAATTTAGTTTGAATTTGAAACTATCAAAATTGAGCAAAATTTGAAACTTTTAAACTTAAACTGATACGTAAACTTATTTCTCGAATACTCATTCAAAATGAATGTAAAACAACTGTTTATATTGCTTTCAATTATTTGTGTTACAATAAGTACAATTGAAGCTCGTAGCAAGGATGGAGATATAATCATTATCGGTGGATCTGGAGGTGGATTTGGTGGCTTTGGTGGTGGTCTCGGTCTTGCGAGTCTTTTTGGACTGTTCGGAGACGATTTCATACTCGGAAAACGATGATAGAAATAGATAGTCGATCGATTTCATTGAAAAGTTTTTGTACTTATTTAATAATTCATAAATTGTGTAAACATTATTTATTAGATTTTTTTAGATTTTTTAGAAATAGGCAAAAATCGGTGAAATCACTCGATGAATGAGAATCTTTGATTAGAAGTTGAGGAGAAGAATCATCGAATATAACCAATTTAACCGATTTTCGCCTATTTCTCTTATTTATTTAATATTACTTTGTGTCGATAGATCAAAATCATCAAACAGTTTACCTCAATAACAGAAACCAATTAACTGAAAAAAATTCAAATAAAAGAGAAGTTAAAATTAATTCCAATTCACTTAATATTTTTTAAATAAAAATATAAATCATCATCTTATAAATTTGATATAAAATATATTTAATAAATTGTTTATTACATTGTTATCTTTATTATTTGATCTGTTAATATTTTATTTCTTGTAATTTAACACATTAAATAAATCAAATTTTAAATATTATAGATCTAAGAATAAGATAAAAAAACGCTAAAGTAATTGATAAAATATTGAATAATTGAATCTCTATTTGAACATTATATTTAAATAAACAATCAGTTGATAGAAATTAGCTGAGAGTAATCGGTGGTATAATAGTATCGAATCTATGTTTATCATTCGCACCATTTTCTACGTCTAACGCAATACCACAAGACTTTCTGGTTAAATAACTTATTGATAGAAATAAAATAAACAAAATCAATGTCATTAAGACAAAAGCTGCAAATATTGTTAGACAAAGATATAGTTCACTAAATTCACCACTCGATGAAAATATTCTTCTCAAAGGTCTACCCAAATGGTCCCCATATGAATGTTCATATGCTATGCTTGAATTGTTAACTGTATTGCTGTAATTCATATCTTAATTTAGTTATGATTTCGACTAAAGGAAGACATTTTGTTTCTTTAGCAGCAATTTTCATCAAAATTTTCAATTATTGATTTTTTGGCACATGAAGTCATGCGCTTTATCAATCAAAGTATCGGATGTAAACTTTCTTTTCAAAAATTTTTGTTTCATTTACTGATAATTTAAAGTATAGTTTTGAGGTTTATTTATCCATTTGAATATTTATATAAAGATATACCTATATAGAGACAGGTCATAAAGATTTTCAATAATCACATTGGCTTCAAATTTCTTACTTAAGCCTAATTTTAATTTTATTGATCATGATTTGCAGTCGAACGCATCCCATTAGTTCGAAGAATGGAAAAAATAAAATTTAAATAACATAAAAATTTTGAATTATAAATTCATTCTCAATGAAGAATTTAAATTTTTAAAAATTAATGGAATTCATTTTTGATCAAAGTATATACTATTAAATACTAAATTGAGATTTATAAGATTGTCGATGAAAGAGCGATGAAATACTTGAATACGTTTTCTTGAATATTATTTTATTGCATTGTTATTTCCTTTTTGACATTCTATTTAATTGCTCGAAATAATAAAAATTTGTTTTCACGTGATATCAAGAGATTTGTTGTCTTTAGTTCAATAAAAAAAATCTAATAAAAAATTAGGTTAGGAATAGAAATAGTCTTTTTAAGTTTATTCCTATCTTGTGATCTATTGTTGATTAAGATTAGAAGAATTGGTCACCGAAGGAAAGTAGCACTTATTGAATGCAAGTTTAGATAATTATTTTATTATTTAGATTTTTATTTGATTACTCTTTACTTTAAGCATAATTAAATTTGATAAGGCATTCAATGAACGTTTACTATTTATATAAAGGGAAGACTAAGATTTCGTGACTACACTTTATAACACTGGTGTTTGTGATATGAAGTTGGTTGACATTGCATTCTATAATTTACGAATACATTCGAGTTTAACTTTTGTTTAATTAAATAAACTTTTTATGATAAAGTTTAAATATAAGTACAAACACATATTCTATTCATTTTGTAAAAATACTTTTAAAATAAAGTAAAGTTAAACTGAAAATTTCTTTAACTCTCTTATTGAAAATAATGAATATTAACCCGAATTCACCTGAAATTATCGAAAAGTCGGAAAGTATGGCTGAGAAAATGAAGAGAAAACAGGTAGATATGAATGAAAAGGAAAATTCACAAGAATTGGTTTTGGTGCAAATGTTGGCTAAACATAATTTAGACGTCGAGATGCACAACAATCATAATTACCACAAAGCAGAAGTCGAATTCGGTAGAGATAATTTTCAGAGAACAGCTTCTATGTTGTCGTACTTATCAGGCACTGAAGACGACGAAATAATGTCAAAAAAGTATAAATATGTGACAACCGCTGTTCTTTGGTTTTGTTACTTTTCTCTTGTGAGTCATTTTCTGTTACTCTATATACGTGTATAGTAACTCTTATATAAAGTTAAAGCGCTTACAGTTAAAGTACTGCACATTACTTGCAGTTTACGCATTCATTTGCGAGGTCTGCTTTCAAATGAGGAATTTCTACTTTATTCCGAATGTAATGATTTTCAAATAATTATTTTTAATCACATAATATAAACCTAAAAAATCATTTTAAGTTTTAACCGCAAATATTCTTTGTTCACTATTTTTTAAACTCAAAATTAAGGATAGGCTATAACTTGTAGAAAAGAATGTCAATTATTAAATGAAAATAATTGACATTCAATTTGTGGGAATTTAGATTCAATTAATTTTTACGTCTTACCAAAACTTTACTGATTTTTTTCTTTCTGCGCATTTTTGAAGGATTTATCTCTTATTATTTGCTAAGAAAAGAGGAAATAAATAAATATTTTCGGAACTTTATTGTTATTATCATAAATTTTTGAATAAAAAGTAAAATTTAATCTGAAAAAAATATTTAAATTAAAAACCATTAATGTTTTAAAGCATTTAAATTATTTTTCACTTAAATTATCTTTATTTTAATTGAATTAGGCATTGAATGATTATATATTTGGTCCAACGTTTGATGACTTGTCAAAAATATTAGGCGTTTCATTCGAGATGATCTCTTATTTTCCAATAATTAGACAAGTTTCGTATACTTTGGGAGCTTTGGGTAAAAATGAAGCATTCAAACTATTATTATTGAAACAAAGAGGCTCTTCAAAAAATCTTTCGAAACTTTTTGTCTTTAAATTCTTTAATTTTATGAAAATAAGTCAAATTTTTTATTTGAAAATTTAGAAAATTTGAAAAGTTAGCCCAAACCTTTTGCCTCGAGCCTTGTAGTTATATTGTATTTGAAATATTATTATAAAAATAGGCATATTATTGAGATTCTTTGTGAACTGATTGCTTTTACAGGTGGATTCGCTTTTAATTATGTTAACCGACAGTTGGCCGTGATTCTGTTACTAATAATATCGGGCTTTACTCTAATAGTGACGCCTTATTCCCATTCTTTATCCATATTCTTTTTGATCGGAGGGATCAATGGCTTTGCCGCGGGTGAGTCTTTATATTGAATCATTTGTTTTGTATTGATAATAATATTTGTTATTATTTGATATATTGACGAATGTGATGACTTGTAGGAGCGTGTGATATCGGTTAGTGCTTTAGTTTTCATGTTTTATGCCAATATTTTAATGAAACTGTGGTTTTTAGCTTTGCACGTCTGGATAATTGAGATGTTCGAGGACGGAGGCGGACCATTATTGCAAGCCCTCCATTTTGCATTTGGTAATTATTCTTTTAGATTTACTTATCTTGTGGTCCAATTTTGTTCATTTTTCATTCTACTAATCGAGAGTTAAATTTCGAGATGAACTTCACTATGAGATAGTTTACTCACCCTATTGTATACGAACAGAATTGACTTGAGAACAACAAATAAAGTATAGCTTATTTACTGACTTATTTACTAATCGTCAGACAGAATATAAGGCAATTTCGATAAAAACTGGATTTAGAATTTGATAGCTCTCTCAATCCTTGGGATTTAACAAATATAGTGAATTCATTTTGATAAAACGCTCAAATATATTAACTTATTTGGCTCTAATCTAAAGCTTATGAGTTTTTACAGGTATAGGAATCACAATCGCGCCCTCAATCACTTCATCATTTTTGTCGAGCGGAGAATCAGAATGTCTTAAATTGCAACAAAACGATCACTTTAATAGATCTGTTATTCATACGGTATATTTATTCTCATAAATTCATTATTAGAGATATTAGTAATAGTAATGTAATAGTAATTGTTCACAAACTGGTGATACAATAATTTAAGCTCATATTGAAAATATGAATTCAAAATATCCGTCTGTGTGTCTGTCCCCTTCTCCCCCTCAAAAGAGCAACACTTTCAATATGAGCTCATATTAATGGACATTCTTGTTTTGAATATGCATTTAGTGATTATTTTATCAATTCTATCGTTTGTCTATAACAAAAATATAGAATTGAAGAATTTAAATATAGCGTAATATTATTTAATAATGCGCTCAAAGTATTTTTGATTAATGAATATAATGTTATTTGAATCCAGAACTCATCACTCATTAAATTAAACTCAAATTCATCTCAACTTCATATTCCGTACACAATAAGTGCTGCGATCGTATGTTTGGGTGCAATCGCATTATTATCATTGTATTGCTTTAAAAAATATGTTCCACCAAAAGAACCAAAAGTTCCGCAAGCATTTAATGAACAAATGCCAAAAGAACTGTCTCGTAAAGAAAAAGTGCAATTATGGAGAAATAGTGTTCCGTCTCATTACATCGTAGGACTAATCTGTTTGGGGTCAATACTCTTATCTACATATTATGGACTTGAAGTCACTTACTTTCAATTCATGGCACAATTTGTCACTTCAACGCCTCTCCCCATTTCAGGTATAGATAAAAAATAATAATTCTATGATTGCCCTCAACTTAAATTATTTGAATTGATATTTCGGCTTAAAGGTGGGGCATCGGCTAATGTGGAGGCGGCCACTGCTGCGGCATACGCTTTCGGGGGTGGTATATCTGTTTATTTATCAACAAGACTTCTACCGCAACAAATGCTTTATTTCAATTTCACAATCATTAATATCGGAAATATTCTACTTTTGATATTTTCTTCAAAATCTTTGACTTTTCTCTGGATTGGAAATGTTTTGATAGGTTTGGGAATGTCTTCAACTTATGCCAGCATTTATACATTTCTTGAACATCAAATTTCTGTGACGAACGCAATCGGAAGCGTATTCCTTTTTGCATCTGGAGCGGGAACTGCTATTCTTCCATTATTTTTGTCAAAGTTATGTCAAAATCCACAATTACTTATATATTTGAGCTTATTTTGTACACAAATGAGTTTAATCATATTTTTTGCATTGCATATCATAACTAATATTAGAAGCAAACAAATAGATATGATTAAAAGACAAATCATCAAATCTCCTGCTATTCTATTAGGTTATAGACAAAGAGCTTTTTCTATTCTTACGGTTTAGTTTTGTTTAATTGCTTTAATCATTTTAAAGTATTGGAAATTATTTTGAAAAACTTTACATTTTTCTAATGTCTGTCAATTTATTAGTTCTTATTCTTAACTATCATTATATTTTTAATTAATCTTATTATTTATTACAAAGAAAAGAACACAATAAAAAGAGAAAAGAATCAAAATTGAATCAATTTTTTCAGCTAAAACAGTGACTTATTCATTAAACTGACTGAAAGTTTAAATAAATCAACAGTTTTAACACTAACGAGAAACTCAAAATCGAACAATTTTTTTCTTAAACAATCATTAGATGACGAAAACATGTTTTATGTAAAAATTTTCTGATGTGTTTATTAAAGTAAAATGTACTTAATTAGGGTTTCAATTTTTGGTTGTTTTGTTGTGTTTCATATTAATAGCAATAGGGAGGTTTTGGGTTCCACTTCTGGCTGGACCAAAGTTTTTTCTTCAACTTATAAAGTTTTATAACATGAGGTTCAATTTTTTTTATCTTTCTTTTATTTTCTAAATTTCTTCTTTAAGTTTAAAATTTTTTTTTCAATTTTGAAAACTTTTTTTGGGATTTTTTTAAATAAGAACTTATTAATAGCTTATTAATATGAAACACAATAAAACAAGCAAAAAATTCAAAACCCTTATTAAGTACTTTAATTAACACATTAACAGAAAATTTTTGCATAAAACATGTTATCGTTGATGACTGAGGAAAAAGTTGCTCGATTTTGAATTTCTCAGTGGACACTTTTTCATCATTCTTAAGTCAAAGCGAACCGTATCTTTGAAAGTAACACAGAAATAATTATACTCTTACGCAGGGCTTCCCAACTTTTTTAATTGAAGGAATGCTTTGAGTTTTAAAATAGTTCTTACAGAGCACCTAATAATTAAACTAATTATTATCTATTTTAAAGTGAAGGATAAAATTATTTTCCCAGAAAATGCCTTAACATTTGGTTGAAATTGTTTAAGGGTTGAAAGATATTTAGATTCAACGTTTTGTAAACGATTTCTATAACTATTTTTTGATCGAAAAAAGTAGCAATGAGTCAAAATTTACTTTTAAAGTATAATAGTCTCAAATTAACTCAAAGCACTTTCTTAGATTGTATGACCTCACTTGTGAAGCATCTGAATCTCCTCGAAGAAGCCCCAGTGCTCCGTAAAATCATTGAAAAGTTGTGCTCTAACATCTTTAGTGAAAGAGTGCAAATCTCCTTAAGTTATTTTTTTCGATTGGGATAACTCTAATCAGGTATATCTTACTAATGATTATTTCCACAAAAATTTTACTAATGATAAACAAATGTGAAAGAAGTATAGAAAAATTTTGAAATACATTTCCTTTCGTTGTAAATGCCGGAAGTGACACTTATATCCTCTTGTTTTATCGAATTTTCACAAATTCACACTCCATTTGTGTGTTTATTGAAAATTAATTTCGAGAACTGCATCAGATTTTGTCCAAACATTTCATTAATTTGTTTGATTATTAAACGTCACTAATCAGCTATAGTTTGATAAATGTTCACTTTCAAAGCGCTTCTATTATTGATTAATTATTTGCAAATTATTCAAATATCTATAGTTACAGGTAATTCAAGTTTTCTATATTAATAATAGTCAATAAAGTCATAGAGTCAATGGCAATGAGAGTGTGTCGGGAGTGGAGTGAGAAATTCAGAATGATTTTTATGATTTTTTATAATTTTTTTTAACTATAAAGATATTTATCGCAAGTTCCTATAATTTAAGGTCAAAATGATAAATGTTTGAGCGCAAAAACATGTGGGGAATGTATTTCTTCATCCGTTGATTGTTTTTGGTGTGCAGACGAAAATTTTGGAAATACATTGAACACAAAAAGATGTAATAGCAAACGCCATTTAAGTGAACTTAATTGCGCTCAAAATAAGATAATTGAAGTGAAAAATGATTTTAGTTTCACACAAAATAACGACTTCGATGAAACTATAGGTTCAACAATACAGTTGAAGCCACAAAAATTGAAATTATCTTTGAGAGCACACTCACAAATCACAATACCAATACATTTTCGACAGGCCAACGACTATCCGATGGATTTATATTATTTGATGGACTTGTCGTGCACTATGAAAAAGCATAAAACTAATTTAGCCAAAGTCGGCAAAAAACTTGCTGATAAAATGAAAGAGACGACTAAAAATTTTCAGATTGGTTTCGGTTCATTCGTTGACAAAACAGTTATGCCGTATTGCGCCTATAAAATCGAGTTCAGTTTTTCATTTCATTATTATCAAAAAAGCTATCACAATAAGAATGCATTAAATTAACAAAAATTTCTTTAAAAAATCCGAAAATCTAGCGAAATAGAATTTTTTCGAAATTTTATTTGAAAAAGCTATTTTTAATCGTATAGATACCTCTAATTTATGAGTAAGACTAGTATAAATTGAGTAAGACTTTAAAACAAATGAGCACTTGCTTATAATCCTAGCATAATATCAAAGCAAAAATACTTATAGTTTTAAAAAAATGATTTCAGGTCATTAAAATGTGATAAAGAATACAGTGAACAACCGTATAGTTTTGCACATAGAATGTCACTTAATTCAAATGCTTCTGAGTTTGAGGAAAGAGTCCGTAAAGCTGATACTTCTGGCAACACAGATGCACCTGAAGGAACACTTGACGCTTTGATGCAAGTGTTGGTCTGTAAAAAAGAAATTGGATGGAGAGATCAATCAGACAAAATAATTGTTGTGGCCACTGATGAAGAATTTCATTACGCGGGAGACGGAAAAGTTTGTATTCATTTTTATTGATATTTCTGTTCAAATTTATTAAATTTACTAAAAATTATCAATAAAAATGAAACAAAATTTTCAGTATTTTAAATTTGAAAAATTTAAAGAATTAATAAAAATTAGTTATTTTTTCAAACATTTTATATCGATTTGAAAGTTAGGCGGAATAGTAGTACCAAACGATGGCGAGTGTCATATGTCTAAAAATAATTACACCCATTGGCAAATATTAGACTATCCATCGATGCATCACATCGCAGAAAAAGTACGCGATAACAAATTTAATATTGTATTCTCTGTTGATAACAAAGTTAAAGAAATTTATGACACATTGGCCAAAATCATCGGTACGACCGCTCGTATAGCAGAGTTGAAGGATGACGACAACACTATTGTCCAATTGATTGATGACGTCTATAAAAGCATTCGTTCTTCTGTAGAAATGAGAATCGAAAAAATTCCTGATAATATAAATATTCAATTATTCTCTAGTTGTATGAATAGGAATTACATTAAAACATCCAAATGTACTTTTAAAGGAAAACCGCACATCACTTTTGATGTAAAAATAAGTATGAATTCATGTCCTAAAGATAAATCGGTGTGGAATCAAACTATCAAAATAGGTATTCAAACAAAGTAAGAGCTCAAATACTTGAAATATTGTTTTCTTGTTTTTGAAAGGATTGGCAAACATTAATGAAAGCGTTGAAATCGACCTGAAAATGATATGTGAATGCGATTGTGAGAAACCTGAAAGAATAATTCCAAATTCCAAAGATTGCACTAATGCTGGAACTTTTGCTTGTGGTATATGTTTTCCTTGTAATGGAATACGAACTGGAGATAGATGTGAATGCGATCCTGAAAAGCCAATTAATGCTAGCGATCCAGAGTCTCATTGTAAAAATCAAGGTATTCTTCAAATAGCTTTTCCACTCAATTTGCTTTGAAATTTTCTCAACTTTCAATTTATTTCAATGAATACAAATGCGGAAGTAAATGACCAAGAATTTTATTCAAATAGATACAAAATATTGATTTAACAGGTGATGCGCGTTCATGTACTGGTCGGGGTAATTGTGTATGCGCTAAATGTAAATGCTTTGAAGGCTTTTCTGGAGATTACTGCGAATTTGATGATTCAAATTGTTATCCGAGTGGTCAAAAATTGAAATGTAACGGAAATAATGGGAATTGTTTTCATGGCAAATGTGAGTGCAGTCCAGAATATAGCGGCAATTTTTGTGAATGCCCCAAATCTAATAAGACTTGTATTGCACCCAACACTACTTCGGTAAATCCAATTCTTGAGTTAACCACAAATATAAATAAGAGAAAAATATAAAAACTTAAATTGATTTCTCAAAAATTCACTCAAAAAGGTTTGTTCTGGAATCGGCGATTGTAGATGTGGTAAATGCGACTGCAAGAAGAGTTTCTCTAGAGGTACGTATTGTCAAAAATGTCCGAGTTGTGAAAGTCAACTATACTGCGAACGAATAATATCTTGTGTACCGGAAATATGTCAAGAATTTGATGGCAAAGAAAATTGTACTGAAAATTGTTTTGAAATGAACTACACTGTTGTTCAACAATTAGATGAACAATTAAATAACAGTACAGTCTCTTTATTTCGACATCAATGCCAAAAACGGACTCGAGATAATGACTGTGATATAATATTCACTTATGAAAGAATCGATGGCGAAGATGATGAAGAATTAGTTTTTAAAATCGCAAAAGCCAATAGAATATGTGCTCAAAAGGCTGATCTTTTTATTGGCTCAATTAGTGTTATAGCGGGCGTCATATTAGTCGGTTTGGCTCTTTTGTTAATTTGGAAATTGATTACTGAAATTTTGGACAGAAAAGAATTCGCTAGATTTCAGAAAGAATTAAATAAAGCTAATTGGGATCAGGTATTAAACTTTTTCATCAATAATTAGCTCCAATAACCAATTGGTTATTTTATTAGTAGGGAAGAGAGAAATATGTTTTCATTTTGGCAATACTTTATATGTAGATATGTGCAAAATATAGCAAAACATAAGATTTATGCATGCATTCAAATTCAATGAGAATCTAACCTTAGCTTTGATATATTGTTCTACTATTAGTTTATTTGAATGTGAGAGAAGGGCAGCGATCATTTAAATTGATTGCGTCGAAGCAAAAATTATAATTCTCCAAAAGTTATTCAAAATTTTCTAAACAAATCCGTAGATTTTAATTTTGAATTTTGCTCGATATCGTACAAGAAAACTATTCAAATTTCAAATCATTTGACCCTTAAAAGTTCAATCAACTGAATGTCAATGTAGAGCTTAATGTAGAGCATAGGCTCAAAAACCAGAGACATCAGAGACAAAGCCTAAGTCTGAGTCTCTTATATGAAGAATCTTGAATATAAGTATGAAATAACTTTAAGAAAAGCAAATACAGTATTATAAACAAAGTTTCAATTATATTTCTCATTTCATCAAATTTTATTAACAGACTCTTCAAGCTAAATAAGCTGAGCCTTGAGCCTGAGTCTAGGCTCGATGGGCCAAGCCTCCAGCCTCAGCCTGTCAGGCCTTGGCTCCTGAACCTTAGAGCCTGAAGTCTGAGGCTCAAAAAAGGTTGGCTTTTGCTCTACATTAGTCAAACAGTCCAATTTGATCTTTAAAGGGGAAAAAATTCCCGAACATTTTAGAGAAAAGCCTAGATTTTGACCAAATTATACCCAATATATGTAAATATTACCGAATAGAGAAATATTTTTATAGAATTTTTGCCAAAGCGTGTATTTATATGTAAATTGAATGTTGCCTTATTTTAAAGCTTATTCAAATTCGGATTTTTCAAAATGCATAATATCTAAACCAACTAAGAAACTATAGAAAACACTCACAATCCCTTATTTATTAGATCCGCATTACTTTTCTATAAGATGAATACTTCTGTAGTGAGAAATAAAGCTCGGATTTTAAGCAAATGCTTATTCGCTTTTTTGCCTAATAGACAAGTTTTTATTTAGACATAAGTAATAATAAACATAAAATTGTATTTCAATCCTTACAAAGTATTTTTTGTCTTATAAATTAATATAAAATAGTAATTATTATTGTATTTAATAGAGTGGGAATCCATTGTACAAAGAAGTGACCTCTACTTTCACTAATCCAACATTTGGTACCAGAGATAAAAGCACTAAAAGTCTAAAAACTTAACTATTTGATTTATTTTTCGAATCAATGTAAACAGAAAAACAGAATTAAGATTGGAAAAAATTTAAACTAAACATTTTTATTGGAATTTAAATAAGATATCATTAAAATTATGTTAAAAAAGTTTGATTTAATTGGACGTTGAGTTGGTATTTAAATATATTGTTTTACAAAAGAGTACAAAAAATGAATCCTTCATGAGGTGAATCAATATTATAATACATATTTTCAATTATTAATCAATACCTGAAGAAGTTTTCATTTTTTCAAACTTTAACCATGATTTCGATCAGACATCAGTTAAAATTAGATTATCAATAATGAGAAAAAAAACTTTTCTTCACTCAATTATTTGAGCTCTGATTTAATATTCAAACAGAAAATTACTTAATATTTGTTTATTTTTATTTTATTTTTTAAATTCTCAAAATTAAAATCACGTAAAATGAATTATATTTTGTTTGAGTTCATTTTGCATCTTAGCCACAATTAATCTGTTTCAATGACAAAAATTAATGTGAAAAATGTGAAAAATATAAATAAAGTTATTCTTACTTATGCAGTGCATTAGGAAGTGCAGTGATTGTCCACACATTTCTGTAAATTTAATTCATAATTAAAAAATTATTAGTCGATTATTGAAATTAATTGTAAATTTTGTAAACTTTTTTTGTAATTAATACAAATGAAATGCAAACCTTATGCAATAGATTCTTCTTGCAATCATCATTACTTTGACATATTTTATGATCACTTTCAACGCATTTAGCATTTTCGCATTTAAAATAAATACCACGATTAACGCAATCAACATCTTTGACGCATTCAACAGTGACCATACATTGACCGTTCACGCAATGATTCACCTTTACATCATTTGATCACATTTACAATTTTTTAACAAATAGATTTAACATTAGATTAAAGACAGATTTAGTATAAATTTAGGGCTTTTAGCGATAAATAAATTTAAAAATTAAGAAAATTCATTAAACTTAAGAACTTTGAATTTTTCATAATCGAAATCATTTTAAACTCTCCTCTCTATTGATTTTGAAAATAAAATTTACTCAATAAACTAATGTTAATGACTTACCACACCATTGACCACACAGTCAGCATCATATACGCAACAAATCACTGAATTAATCATTACTAACACTAAAACCAATGACAACATTTTCGCATTCATTATTATTATTTAAGATTTTAAGGCAATCTTACAATTGATCACTTTTCTAATGATTAAATAAGAAAACATAGGATTTTTTTCGGTATTTATACTTAGTTTATACTAAAAGATTGTGTGAAATCTCCATAAGTGGAATTCGATAATTATATTGCAATTATATTAAGAAATGGTTTAAACTTCATTATTATATTAAATACTAGTAAGTTTGCAAACTTTCAACATATGTTAAGAATTCATTTTCGATAGGGGAAACTTAAGATTATTTTCCATCACTTATCAGCAGTTTTTTAGCTTTTGTTAACTTTTGTGAAAATAGGATTTAGACTTTAGTCTTTGTATTATTATTTAAGATAATTCCTTTCATTTCATGTAAAATTGTATGTATTCAATCAATTTTAAAGCATTTTTCAAGTTATTTTCCACTTAATTTTGCCTTAAAATCCAAGTTTGAGATCTTTTTAAATTAATAAATTGATACATTCGTAGAATTTTGAACATTTGAGTTCTATGGAAATGACCAGTTTCTCATTGCTCGTACCATTTACTGGTCCGCGAACAAAAAAGATTGAAAACCACTGCGTCTAAACTAAACCAATTTAAATCTCATATTTATCTTTGGCAAAGAGTCTGGAATAGTTTTAAAACACTAAATTCAACTCAATTTATGTAATTTTCAAATTAAAAAAAAAACCGTTATCTAAAATGAAACATAAAAACACAATTATTGAAATGTAAATGTGTTTCTTTATTATAATCTTTTAATCAATTAGTCATAGATTTTGATAAAACATTTGACAAAAGCTTTACAATTACTTAAACTTTTAACAAATGCTTCAAATTTTGAATGACTAATAATTGTATGAAAACTTTTTGTATTTAAGAAGTTTTATTTTAATGAATGTTATATCAAATATTCTAATAATAAAGTTTAAAACAATTAATCAATTCTGTAAACTTTATTCTTATAATAAACTTTTAACTAATTTTTAAATATTATAAGAATATTAATTAAAATATTTTTAAATTTTTCAACTTTTTTAGCTACAGATTCATTAAAATTCCTCTAATAATTAGTTTTTAATTAATTCTCGTTTATAAACCCTTTTTGAATTAATTTTACTTTTATTTATTGTTTTGTTTTTATTAGTTCA
>JAQIWZ010000563.1:0-17864 GCA_034697245.1 Malaconothrus monodactylus | reverse complement strand
GATCTTGGTATTACAAATATATCTAAAGTTGGATCGAATAGATTTGGCGCGAAAAGAGTTAAAACGAATGCAAGAGAAAGAGGACGACTCGACTTTGACCCAATTGGCTCAAGCGTGGATTAATTTGGCGGTTGGAGGCGACAAATTGCAGGACGCTTTCTATATATTCCAAGAATTGTCCGATAAATACGGATCAACACCACTTCTATTGAACGGTCAATCAGTGGCACTCATAGGTCAAGGCAAATATGAAGACGCAGAGGGTCTTCTACAGGAAGCCATTGATAAAGACAGCAATAATGCCGAAACTCTTCTCAATCTAGTTGTAATCACGCAGTATTTGGGAAAACCGCCCGAAATTACTAATCGCTATATTAATCAACTTAAAGATTCAAATATTAATCACCCATTCATTAAAGATTATTTAGGAAAAGAACGTGAACTCGAAAATCTGGCCAAACAGTACACCGTTTGAATTATAAATTCACTCAGAGTTTAAATAAATTTATTGTTATCAACGATTTATTTTAATTTAATTCCAATTTTATAAAATGAAAATTCTTAAGAATCAAAATAAAAATAAGTATTAAAATTCATTTTTGACAATTTTCTTGTATTTCGATTCAGCCGATGCTTAAAATTCAAATTAAGTTAACTTTTCTTTAAAAACTTTATTTCGAAAATGTTAGGTTCCGAATATGGATATTATTTAGATTAGTATTTATATTGAGATCAATTTACGCACAAAAGTTAAAATATTTTAAAATTTAAATTTTCATATTTAGTAAATCTTTCAATAAATAACATAAAAAATTAATTACTCGATAGTTAAGAATTAGTTAATATTAAAATAAAATGTTTTAAATGTTTAATAACTTCAATTTCAGATAATTCTCTGTCGTTTCATTAAGTTTTAACGACTACTATTCACAAATCTGATTAGAATGAGATCTTACGCAAAATACTTGTACTGGTATTGTATTATTTAATTGTTTGCTTGAGATACAAAGTAGTGTAGAGAGCACAAGCAAGCAGTCCAGTTCCTAATAGATCTCCAATGGCTGAAATGGCAGGAATGGCCCAATTATCGGGATCTATGCGATGATTCCATAACCAATAGACTATAAAGCGAGCCAACAATAATAGAATAGAAACCTTTTAAAACAAATTGTGGGTTTGAAAAGTATGATCAAAGTTTCGAAAAGTTAAGTAATTTATTTGATTAAAAGACTTGAGTCTCACTTGAAGAACTGCTGCGAACAAATAAATAGGTAGAAAATTGTCAATATATTCCTCTTTCAATTTGATAATAACGAAATAATACAATGCATGTGCTGGTATTGCCATCAATAAAAGAATTCTCGCAGCTTTCGAGTGCAAACTAGACCCAAACATAGTATGAAACGGACTTTCACGAACTTTTTCACATTCTGGAAATACTCCTAATTGAGAGCGTTGATGAAGATATGTAGTGATACGGCTCGCCTGTATTGATGCTAAGTTTCCGCCAACTCCTATAATTATAATTAGCTAATATTACTTTTATGTATCATTTTTGATATACTAAATGATTCACTGAAATAATAACTTATGAAATGTTAAAATATTTGATTTGCGTGTTTGAAAGTATTTCTAATAAATCTGGAATATTATAATATATTTTAGCAAAAGATGATTACAGTTTTGAATAAATGAAAGCAAAATGAAAATGAATAGTTATGAACAATGCTATTATAATAAAGTAAAGGTATTATTAAAGTAATACCATTGATAACTGGTTGAAAAAGTGCTGTTTGGTTAAACTTATAAATAGCGTGATCTAAAATCATTCCACCAAACGAGCTCACAATTAGTGCTCCAATAATAGGAACCCAACCGGTATAGACAATTTCTTTAGTATGTTTGCTATTGAAAGCATACATGAAAGTAAGTGGAGCTATCAGTATTATAACTACAATGCATGCAACTATAATCCATAAATTGGCACTTGATGTCCAATTATAAATAATGACACATGAATAACACAAAAGCGAAACAGTTGTTAAATCTCCCAGTGATGATGCGATTGGAGTTACGATGTTATCTGGATTTATAGAATGTTTATGACAGCAAATTACCAGACAAACCATTAATGCGCCTGAAATGTATAGCATAATAATTCTTTATTAAGGCTTCAAAATTATCAGTGAAGTTTAAAAGAAATTCTTTATATATTAGTCAAACTTTTTCTAATTTTTAAATATTAAAACTTACTTAAGAGAAGGCTTGCAATATTTGCTGTTATAATACTACTAAATACAAGAACTAAAACTTTGTCCATTAGAATATATTTTTCATTGAATACATTCACAGCTATAGCCATCAAAGAAGCCAAAAATCCAACAATAGTCGCTTGACATTGAATTAGAGCTAAATTTGCTTTTACTATAGAAGACATACCATTAATCTTCTGAATAGCACCACAATTAGCCTAATTAGAAAATGAATGCAATAGAGATTTGTTGGGAAAACTAATTTAATTAAGTTTGTGTGTTATCGATCAGTACTTACAGCGGTTGATAATCTTGAAGCCATTGTCATTTCTAAGTTGCCCTTCAGGCCCATCAATGATGGAACTAAAATAAAAAGTTCTGATATGTTTCGAAATACTTCAAGCTTTTGGCAATAATCCAAGAGTTGACCGGCGGCTAAGTTCCCGAATCCACATAAGATAAACGGAATAACCATTTGAATTGTGAATGAAAACATTGATTCTGTAATTTGTTCGCTATTGTTATTATTTTTTAAAATAATCTCTTTTTCTGAAACATCGACAATGACTTCTTGTGGCAAATCATTTTCATTACAAATAATATATTCTTCATAATAATGCTCAATATTTGTTAATTTTTCATTTATATCTCCTTTTGTAATGTCAGTCATTTTACACTTCAAATAATTGAATTGTGAAAATCAAAATATTTATCTTTATTGATGACAATATAATGATTAGTGATATGGAAAATAACCTATTATTGAAGAAGTATATTATTCTCAAGTTTGACTCAAAAGTTGAACTGCAATCTAATACAACTCATCATTTCATTTAAAAGTTTTCAATAAAAAGTGAGTGAAAATAGCCTTTTCCACAAATCTGATTAAAGTCTAAACAACTGATAAATGATCTCAAATTGGAATAAAGTTTAATGAGTTTACTATTATTCGACTCGATTTTATTATTATAATGTTTATTCATTAAAAAGTCATTATTTTACGCATAACTAATCGAAACTTTTTAACATATGAAATCTATATTCAAGTATATCATATTGAGTGAATCCATTTATATGTGTTTCAAATATTTAATATTAATACTAAACTATAAGTTTTGAAAGAACGAAAAAAAGTTAAAAGAGGAATGCTTTACATAAAAAAAACCTTTCAATTATAGACTTAGTTTCATTCAATAATTATTTATAAATGAGACCAAATTAGATTAGAAGTTATAATTGCATTTTTGATCAGAAGGCAATTTTTTGATAAAATTTAAGTTTGGGACTCAAACTCACAAGTTATACAATAATTGCTGATAGAGTGATACAGAGTATGACTTGAAATTAAAATAATATTTAGCTGACTCTTTATTTTTAATATTTATTATCTGTAATAATAAGTCTGATTCAATTTTCATTTGATTTGAGTTTTGGACTAAACTTGATCTGAAAACCATAGGGTATCCATTGGTCAACCAGACATTTAAATTTATCTTAATTACTATACTTATAGCCATATGTCATGAGTTAAAAAAAGTTAAAAGTCATAAGTCATAAACTCTATTCATTAATTTATTTAATTCTTTTAAAAAATTCTGAAGTTTAAATTCTTCCTATTTATAGAAACTAAAGTATTGATTAGGATGTGCTCTGCTATCAGTTTCATTAATTGTTTAACTAATACATTGTTATAATATAATTATTACTATTATATATTAGAATAAAATAAACAAATTTGAGATTTAGATACTATATGAATATTTATTGAGTTCAATTTTGTCCTAAAATTGAGATAAATTTTTCTTTAGCAATAAATGGAAACTTGAAATTTTTTAGCTTTAATCAAATAAAGCTCTATAAAGAATTTCTTTTTACAACTTATTGTTTGCCTCCAAATCTCTGGCGATTAATTTGTTGAATCATTAACAACTTTGGAGACTGGGATCCACTCTTCGTTGGTTTTTGCTTTTCATCTCTAGAGAATTGTCCGACAAATGGTTTTCCATGAATGAAGTGTATGTTAACGCCTGGTGTCGAATCCTCACCATTGAACTGTTGCTGTCTTAATCTTTGAGTCCCATTTGGAATTTCGTTATAAATACTTAAATCCAAATGTTGTGCAAACGGCTTGCCATTAATAATTCGGTCCAAAACTATAGTTTTAGGCTGTTTTCTAAACCAAATTCTATAACAATGAAGCGCCAAAAGAAAGAGTATTGAATTGAAAAGAGATCCAATGACCGACACAACCATTCGGGTTTTAAAGATACCAAATCGTTGGACGTATTGCTTCATTTGCAGATTTTCTTTTCTACGCGCAAATATTCTTTCCGACAACAAATGCATATTCACTACAAAGAATAGAATTTTGAACACAACTCCCGGACCTCTCGTAAGAAATATATTGAAAGTCGGAAAGCGTCTGATTCTCGGATCTGTAAAATTTCTTTTACAAAAAGGATACTTCGGGTCTAAGTAGTTGACAATAAGATCTGCGACACACGGAAAGTGAATTGAATTTGTTTTTCCATTACAACCACACGAACGACTGAATTTTTTCTCACTTCTTGTGTCTGTTTTTCGACACACATAACAAACATTTTGTACCCTTTCGTTCATTTGTCTTCCAAGTTCTTGGTTTGCTTTATAGTTCTTTTGTTCTTTCTTTGAACGCTTTTCCATAATCATAGCTGATGTATAATTTTGAAATCCAGACCTTATCTAATATTAATCAGAATTTAAATTTTATGTCAGAGTATTGTTGAATTAACAGCAATTATAAAGCAGTTCCTCAAAAAAGTTCGTCGCTTTGCATAACTATAATACTACTTAACTTTTTGAGATATCTCTTCAATTATTTGAGATAATGAAATGAAATTTACACAAGAAGTTTATAATTATAAATGAAATGAACTCTTAAGTTGTCAAAGATATATCTTATGCAAAATGATTTTTCCGAACTAATTGGTATAACGCGCGCGCTATTAGTGGTATATCTTTGACAACTTCAGATATCAGTTATAAAAGTACTGATAGGAAAAAAAGTTGATTCAGTTTAGTTTAAGAGCAAAAAGTATTTAAAACTTCAGTTTATTGGAAATTTTTACCAAAAATGAATTTGAAATTTAAGAAAATTCCTCAATAAAACTTACATCAAATTTTTGCATAAGTTTTACATCTTTTAAATTAATTTCTATATTAATTGAGTTTTATTGACAAGTGAGTGATTTCTTGATTTCCAAAATGACTTTTGGTCATTACAGTATAATCTTATAATATATTCTTATAATTAAAGTTGAAATCGTTTATTCTGTGATAATGTAAACTTTATTTTCTAATGATTAACAATAATTTTAAATAATTTAATTTTAAGCCTCATTTTGCAATAAATAAATCCCAATAAAAGCCTCCAATAAATCCTCTCTCTCTCCCTCCCCCCCCTCTCTCTCTCTCTCTCTCTCTCTCTGAATTGACAATGCAATAAGAAGTAACTCTAGCAACCGATTGATGTCATTTCATCCTTTTATTCTTTTTGTGCTTAATATCATAATCTTTTTTCGTAAACAACTTTTGTCAGTAAATGGAAGAAATATTGTTTGCATGAGAATAAGAAATTACAGTTATATTCCAATTGAACGTTTTCTGTTCTTTCATTACAAACCTTTGTTCACATTCAATGAAAGACATTCAAGACATTAGAAAATTAAAAACTGTGCAATTCTGTTGAATAGTATCATATATTGTGAAGACTTATTGCAAAACTTTTACATAATTACAGGCTTTATATGAAAGTTTTATAATTTATTTATAACTTATAAATTATAAGCACTCAAATTTCTGACTCAAATATCAATTAATTATATTTTAATTTTGTTTTTTATCCGGGTTTTCTGAAAAAAAAATTTCTCTAATAATATTCTCAAGTCTTAATACAAAACTCTTTATAATATTAACGGACTATATATAACACACTATATATTTGTAAAATGTATATAAACTTAGATCTATATTATAAGTTTAGATATGTATAGATTTCATTAATCAAAATTTGTTTTAAATGAAAGGTTTGTTTCTTCAAGAGATATAATTAGTGGGATTAGTCTTATATTAAAAATTATGACTTCAGAATAAGTTTAATTTTATCAAAATTTTGTGAAATAGCATTTGGATTATAGAGTTTTATATGAAATCAATCAAAATTAGATGTTTCTAAAGATAAATAAATACAGAATATTATTGTGTTTATTCAAATGACAGAATGACAATAATTCATTAGTTATTCTCCACTTAAAAGTGTCAAATTAGATGATGAATCGACTGTTCGTTTAATCAGCAAATAGTCAATTCGAGTTTGTTTCTACGCTTCACTTATTTAGAATAAAAGTCGCAAATTTTCAAATTTTTCAGATTTTGTGATTTGATTTCCCCGAAAAAAGACACATTTTTTACTTCAATCGATCAGAATTTCGTTTGAGTCATTCAAATATTTAAGAGTTAAATAAAGTCTAAAAATAAAAATATTCGAAAATAAGTCCATAAGGATTATGGATCTAATCATCTAACATTCATGAGATACAAATTAAATTTTATGTTCAGGAGATGTTATGATAAAATTCAATGAATTTTCCTCTAAAGTCTGTTGAGTGTACTGTACATTTAGAATAAGTTGAGCGCATTTTTATTTATTCTTAAGAGGTTTCTTCAACTAAACTTATATAGCATTCACTAAAATTGTGATATTCTGTACGTCGACTCGATTGAAGCCTGATTTTGCTCTTTCTTGTTGTATTGTATAGTAGTTCTATAGTAGTTATGCAGTTATATAGTTTTTATGCCTCGCAACTTACAAGATATCATTACTATCATTTCTAACGCTCAGTCAGTTAGAGGCCATGTTGTGAAGTATTCTTTGAGGAGAATATCTTCAAATAGTCAAATTTAGATTAAGTGAACATCTTTTCCATATTGTAGTCAAATTATGTAATTATTCAAATGATTTTGAATAATATAATATGAAGAGATATAATTCTTATATGAGACCACCTCATTATGGACCTGAAGGTTCATCACATGTTAAGACAGTTGATAATTGTGAGTAATTTTCTTATTCATATAGGTCTAACATATTGCACATATGCCTTTCAATGTTCTAATTAAGCACTTATTTGTCAAAATGATTATTATTTTAGTTTAAATTTGACTCAAATTGAAATATTTATTTTTTGTTATATCAAAATTAATTAATTGATTTGTAAGGACTTATCGCATAAATTTAAAGCTACGAATATTTATTTAAGAGCTAATCAAAATAGCTAATAGTAAATAGAAACTAATTGCTATACAGAGCTCACTTATTTATTATTTAATACTTTTTATTATACAAAATTTAGTACACTATTTATCATAAATTATTCACTAAAATAAAATTTTATATTGAATATTATACTAAAGAAAGAACAGTATTATAGCGAATAAATATTCCTCGACTAATAAGTTACATTATACAGTATTGGACTCTTATAGACTATTTGTTCAGTTAATACTAGAATCAGTTTTGATACCAAGAATAATATTTAGCCAAAACCTTATTTAATTACTAAACCATATTTATTGTTCTCAATGAACAAAATTATTCCTCATCAGAAAATATTTGATACAGAAATATAATTTTTTAGTCCATACATGAATTTGGTTATTAAACATTTATTGATAATGTGTTTTTTAAAACTAGTTTTTATAGTCATTATTTTTCAAATTACACTAAACTTATTGAGAAATATTCAGTAAAAATATGAATTATTATCGATGTTTGAAAAATTAATAATATTAGAATTTGCTCAAAATTTATATTAATTATTATTATTCTGTGCTATGTTTCCAAGTTTTCAATAATGAAATTTAAGATTCTAGTTGTAATTCTGGATTCTGGAAAGGTTTCAATTTAAAATAAAATATCGAATATTCTTTTAAAATTGTTGAGAATTCTCACAATTAACTTCTTATAAAACTCATTAAGAATCTGGTTTATTCAATGATTCATAATTATTTATTAATTTAATTAATAGTAAACCAATAGTAATAATAGTTAATTAATGACTGAAAACTGAAGTCTAACTCATTGATGTTTTAAGACTAATTACAGATGTAACATATTTGCTTCAAAATAAATGAATCGATCGGCAACTATATGATAAATATCGATGAATTTTTTTCTTCAGAGCAAGGCTTCTCAATTTGGGTTTTACGGACTATACTATTGAAATTTAAAAGTAAATTTTGACAAAATTTTTGCTTTTTTTGTCAAAATTAGTTATAGAAATTGTTTTTAAAATGTTGAATTCAAATAACTTTCAACTCTTAAACAATTTCAATCAAGTATTAAAGCATTTTATGAAATTAAAAAATTGATCCTTCACAATGAAATTGATAATAACTAATTTCATCATTAGGTGTTCACTAAAAACTATTCTAAGACTCAAAGTATTCCTTCAACGGAGAAAGTTTGAGATTCCCTGCTTTAGAGTTTGACGTATTCTCACAATTCAGTAATAATTCAATTAGAGTTAGAAAATTCACTTATTCAAAGCAATTCTATTCATATAATTATTGCTTTAGAAAAGGAATTTCAGTACAATAATTAATGTATAATAATGAATGTCATAAGTCTATAAAGTATTATTTGGTGCGAATTGGAATTCTTCAATATAGCTGAAAATAATTCAAAATTCCTGTTTTGCTCGAATGAGTTTAGTATGTTTTGAACTTATAATGCGATAATTTAATATAATTACAGCTATAAACCTTATTACCATAAATAAGTATATTATAGTTAACTGAAATCATATTTGATAATAATACAAGTGCTTAAGTGTCAAAAATGTTTTATTTTCCAGTTCTGGTAATAGTCTTTAGAGAAAAATAATTTAGAATTTAAGTTTAATGCTAAGTGTCTTTTATCGCATTAAATCGTTGATAGCCTACTCAGCAGCAGCTACAGTGGTAGCGATATGTGTGGGCAGTGCATTCTTCATTTTGGTGATCGCAGCCACGACCTGCTACTTTTATCGGCGACGCAACTCTGAACAACATAATCATAAAACATTACTTATCAAAAGGAATATTCCAGTGGATAAAACTTTGCCCATCAAAAAGTCTTCTGCTGTAAAAAGTCCTGGTTCTGGTTCAGGAACTATTTTGAAGAAAAGTCCGAGTCCTACAGGACAAAAAACTCCACCAGGTATTTAAAATTAAGTTATAATAATTTAAAAAATCATCAGATATTTTAGAGTTATGTCAACAAAATTATACTGTAATTGATATAATTGGCTAAAAAATAAATTCCAAAAATATTACATTTCTATAATAGGACAAAGAATTTTTAAAATTAAAGACAGAGCACATATTTAAAATAGGTATAGAAAAATTTTCATACGAATATAAAAAATTTGGATTTAGGAATAAGATGAAAATATCTGACATACAGTAATTATACTTGTATTGAAGGAAAGAGGAACAATTTTTTTTATAGAAAATAAAATAAAACACATTTGAATTTGAAGAACGGTTTCCAAAATTTGCTAATTTTCAATTTAATTTTTGAGCTTTTATTTCCTAAGTTATTACAGGACAGAGTTATTTTCTGATTTTTCATTATTTTGGCTCAAATGCAGATAATGTATTGTTACGAAATCCAAGTGATTCGGGTATTCATACGCATTATTATTATATAAGACTTACGATATATAAGACTCGTTAAAACAATATTGATATACGTTATGTAATTTATGACATATCGTTAGCACTAATACATTTAAGTCAGCCGTATACTAATCAATTTTTAAAATTTATGATGAGCTTAGTCACAATCAGAGATGGCAAAAATATATTTCATGTATTATATATACATGTACTACTAAATAATGTACTTCCGAGCTTTGGGCAAACATGATATAAAATTTTTTTTTTGCTGTTTTTATGACTATTTTATTGACGAAAATAAAGCACAAAAAGCCTGTATCGTTCCTTTTCTTAAAGTTTCCTTAATATAGATATAAAGAATACGGCGATTATTGTGCTCAGAATTTAATGATCAGTGATTAGAATAGAATTTTTTTGCATCTTTATTTTTAACGTTTAAATTCTTGAATAATCTCTTTTTTTCTTTGAAATAGCAAGTATTCAAACATTCGTTTCTGATTTAACATTACTTAATCCAGGCTTAATCTTTCTATAAAATATTTTCTATAAAACCTCTATATTTAAGAAAATACATGTATAATACATGACGAAAATTAATTTCGTGTATTTTGCCGTTGTTTGGCCACAACTTTAAAGGAAATGATTCTTTAGACATCTAATCATCATTTTTATTTGATTTTAAATGTTATTATTAATAACATATCAATTTTCATTAACCATTGAACTGTTAAACAAAATCTGAAAAATCTTTTGAATGATTTTTCTTCAAATATTTCGAAAAAAGTGAAAATTTAATCATTTTATGATTGATAGTTTTTTTTTAAGAAAGAGAATAATATTCAAAATTTTCTTAATTTCTCTCAATATAGAATTTAAGAAATTTAGAACTGAACTATTTTTCAAATCACAAGACATTTTGATTTACAGCATTAAACTGTCTCATAAAGGATTTTATTAAATTTTGTTTTTAAATAATGCAAGTTTTCAATTTCCAACTCAAAATTGATGCCTTCAATTTCGCTTTTCTAAATTATGCCACAAAAAGTAGTCAAATGTCCAGCAAAACATTCACAAATAACATTAAATTAAATTAAATAGTTCCGAATCGACATATCGTCACATCAATTAATTGAGACAATTATTAAAAAATAAATTACAATCAGAAAAGTAAGTTAATAAAAAAGATTTAGAAACAGAAAAGGCCTATATTATAGACTTATAAAGTTGACTCACTCTATAAAAGTAATTTGAAACTTTAAGCTTCAACAATGGGTTATTTGATTCAAACCTAAAAGTAATTCGATGGACTGTTATAATAGCACTCACTGTATTCACGGCCAATTTCATTGGCAGCTTAATTGGAATATATCAATAGACTCTAATCTTGAACGCCAAAGAATATTGCAATGATTTCATATTTCTCAGTTAGAAATATAACCCCTGGAGAAAATAAATAGCCTTTCAATGTTAACATTAGTTTGAAGTTTACTCTTATTAGCGCTCAGGGGTTCCAAATAAGTGAAGACAGATTTGGAGTCAACGGTGAAAATTGTGTGAAAACACTAGAGGAAAAGATATTTAAGGCAGGAGTGTAGGTAAAGTACAGCCTCCCTTAGAAAAAAAAATTGCTGCCCTCGAATTTTGAAAATTTTCATAGTTACCCCTCACTGGCTAGAGGTACCTTTGCTGTCCTCATTACATTCACACATATACTATTTTTTGGTACCGTATCTTTTTTTAATAGAGATCAATTAATAGGTGTTTGGAATACTTTGAGAGATCATTTTAGAATAACTTTGAGATCAATTTTATGAGACAAAAGTTTACAGGTTTTGTTGCAATTTTTTAGGTGGAAATGATAAACTGACTGAAAGAAAATCTTCTGGAAGATGTCCTAATATTGATGGTTCAAAAGAGGTTACCATTATAATGGAAGGGCGAGAAGATAATGAAATAAAAAAAGGAGGAAACAAAAGGGTATTAAAAACATTTTTTTATGGTTATGAGTTAAAGAAAAACAAAACTGCATTTTTCAAATTGTTTTTCATTCAGAATATTGCTTTTTAAGCTATAATACTTTGAATTTAATAGAGTTTGTTTTTGAATAGTTTGAAAACGATGATAAAGAAAACGAAATGAAAGCAGAGAACGAGTCAGCACTCGGAAAATTGCATTTCAAGCTGAAATATAACTATGAAAAGAGAGCACTTTGTGTCACAATAATAAAGTGCAGTGACTTACCGCATAAAGATCCTAACTATGGCAGTTCTGACCCTTATGTCAAACTTCAATTATTGCCTGAAAAGCAACATAAAGTATAGTTTGAATTTTTTCCATTCTTTTTGTGTCCAATTGGTTTTGATTTTGATTTTGATCATAGGTTAAGACTCGAGTTTTACGCAAAACCCAAAATCCAGTTTATGACGAAGATTTCACTTTTTATGGAATAAATCCCAATCAATTGCAAACAACAATTCTTCATTTTGTTGTCTTGAGCTTTGATCGATATTCTAGAGATGATGTGATTGGAGAAGTTTTTTGTCAGTTAAATCTCTTAGAATTCGACTCATTAGAAAAGCAGATTCTTCTCACGAAAGATATTTCTCCCCGAAGTCACAAAGTAATTGTTTCTTAGTTTTCATAGCATTTCTCTAACTAATCGATTTATTGATTGCTTGATTGCAAAAACTAAAAGACTTATTAAATACGTGACCATTTTATAAATAGATTCGACTGCAAGGCAGAGGAGAGATATTGGTTTCGTTGTGCTATCAGCCGGCGGCCAACCGTTTGACAGTTGTTATTCGTAAGTTTGCTTGTAATTTGTTAGTTTGTTTGCTAACTGACAGTAAACTTTTGCAGTAAAAGCGCGTAATTTGCCTAAAATGGATTTAACAGGACTTTGTGGTGAGAGAAATAAATTATTTCTATTAATTAAAGGAAATTATTAAATGAAATACAATAAATGTTAGAAACTAAATGACAAAAGTGTAGTTATGGTGAGCAATGATTAGTATTCGTTTCACTTAATCTTCATTTCCTTATATGAGTTTTGAATGAGAAATTCTACGCTTCAATTTCATTAACAACTTTAATGCGATAACTTAAATAATATATTGAAACTATAGAATTTATTATTATCGTTATTTTTATTCGTTTCAAAAGCTCTAATAAGGGAATATAGTTAAGTAAAATTCTTGAGGCTATAGTCCAGGTGAAGCAACAAAAGGAAGAATTTTCTTTGAGTTTTCAATACATTTTTAGCTTAAATTGCAATATCAATTAGAAATATTAAGGCATAACTTAATTTTATATAACTTGAAATATTGAATAATTTGTTAAATAATAATAATTATTATTGAACTTTCAATGAAAGACCCGTACGTGAAAATATACTTGCTTTACAACAACCAAAGAGTTACAAAGAAGAGAACCCACGTAAAGAAACGAACAACTAATCCTGTCTTTAATGAGAGCTTTGTATTTGATGTGCCATACAATGAAGGCCTCGAAAATGTGAGCCTTGAATTTCAAGTATTGGATTACGACCGGGTCACTAAAAATGAAGTAATTGGAAGATTGGAATTAGGACCTAAAACAGGGCCTTCCTCTCAAAAGCATTGGCAGGACGTGATCACATCGCCGCGAAGGCAAATTGCTGATTGGCATAAACTTAAAGATTAAATTAAATATCGCTTAAGCATTAGCTGCACTTATATGTTTAGTATTAAGTTGAAGTATAAATGTCTTCATATGTTCTATAAGAAAAACGCTTTAACCTCAATAATTAGTCTTTTTATTGGGAACCTATACTTAATAATACTTGTAAAAAGACTTTCATTTTCAACTGATTTGTCAAAAATTATGATATGGAATATCTTAGTCAAAAGTTAGTCACAGATTTTAATTTATTATTTTTACAATTAAACCGTTAACATTGCATGTATTCTGTATTTAATATAGTTTTATTAATAGTATTTCATGTTATCGTTATGTTTATTATTGTTAATTTAGGACTAAAACGATTTGAATATCCTTATCGAAAATATTTTACTCGTGAATTCGAGATAAAATTGCTCGAATATTTGCAAACCTTATCCAAATCATTACATTTTGTTAAATTTGAATCAAGAACTCAATAATTATTAGAATACTAGATGTGTTCGGTTTAAATACAGTAACTTTTCTCTCTAAAGAGCTTTAAAACACTTGGATTAAAGATCTTCCAAATGTTTACAGTCAAAGAAAAAATGATTTTCAGTTTTTCAAAGAAAATATTTCGACAAAAAAAATTTAAGAAATAGTTTATATTTGTTTAGTATTTATTGTTTTATTGGAAAATTGTATAATACATGATAGAAAAATTTATTAACAAGTTATTAAATTTGATTTCAAAATGAACTAATAATTAAATGCTATATCAAAAACTTCTCTGTAATGGCTTACAAAGTGAACGGTCAGACCTTCTTTTATGAATTGAGGCAAATCTTCGAAATCTTTTCTATTTTCATCGGGCAATACAATACAGTTAACTCCAGCTCTTTTAGCAGCGATTGTTTTTTCTTTAATACCACCTACGGGTAAGACTTTTCCAGTTAGAGACAATTCTCCAGTCATTGCAAAGTTTTGTCGGACAGGTTTGTTCAGAGCCAGTGAGAGTAGAGCTGAAACCATAGTACAGCCTGCGCTCGGACCGTCTTTAGGAGTGGCGCCTTCGGGCACATGAAGATGAATACTTGCGTTTTGCAAAAAATTATTATTTGGATCTTTTTCTAATAGAAACGATTTGGAAAAAGAATATGCGATTTGTGCACTTTCTTTCATTACTTCTCCCAAATGTCCGGTTAGTTGTAGAGCACCTTCAGCTACTTTGGAGTCTTTGGAACTTTTGTCGATAAATGGTTTAAACCTAGCAGTTTCGATGAAAAGCGTCGAACCTCCCATTGCAGTCCAGGCCAAACCCATTACTACACCCGGAGGTGTCTCTGAATACATCCGATCGTGAGTGAAGAGAGGTTTGCCCACAAAATCTTGGAGATTGTTTTCATTGATATCCACTTTTTCAGCTTCTTTATTGATTATTTTATACGCACTTTTTCTCATGATCTGTAAAATTAAACAACAAATTGAGAAAGAATTCAATAAACGATTTAATCTAAAAATTAAGCCATACTTTTTCAATATGTTTTTGCAAATTTCTAACACCACTTTCACGACAATATGATTTGATGAGAGTTTGCAAAACATCTCGTGATATGAAAGCTCTTTCGCTGTCGAGACCAGTTAATTTTTGCGCTTGTGGTATAAGATATCGCTAATCAAATAAAACAATTTCAGAATTAATTTTAGAAAACCTTAAAAATTGATTATAAACCTCAGCGATAGCTATTTTTTCTTCTGCGACATAACCCGAAACTTCAATCATTTCCATTCTATCGCGAAGAGGTTCAGGAATAGTGTCGAGAACATTAGCGGTACAGATGAATAATATTTTTGACAAATCTACGTTAACGTCCAAATAATGATCTAAAAAGTTTGCGTTTTGTTCGGGATCGAGTATTTCGAGAAGAGCTGCAGCCGGGTCTCCCTGATAGCCACGTCCCATCTTATCGACTTCATCAATAAGAACTAATGGATTTTCCGTTTTAGTCTTTTTTAAGCATTGTATTATTTTTCCGGGCATTGCGCCCACATATGTCCTCCTGTGACCCTTAATCTCTGCCACATCTGTCATTCCTCCCACACTGAACCTGAAATACTATAAATATTCGACTTTTTTACAACAAATTCATAACTTATAATTCGTATAATCAATTCTTAAATTGATATTTGAATACGTATTCATTTATTTGTAAATTCAATATTCATTTCTTACTAATAAGTTATAATATCGAAACATCTTTCAAGCTTTAAAGTTAAATAATGAAATAAAATGAGAATCTATTTTAAAATAAAACTCAATTAACGAAAAGTTTAAGTCTAACCTCACGGTTGAGAGCCCTGGCAATAGACTTTGCAATACTAGTCTTGCCAACACCAGGCGGTCCGTGAAAACATAGAATCTTTCCATGAGTTGTACCTTTTAGTTGACTCACAGCAATGAATTCGAGAATACGTTTTTTGACGTCATCCATACCATAATGGTCTTCGTCGAGCACTTGTGAAGCTCTGCTAAGTTCCAAATTTTCTTCGCTTGTGAGACCCCATGGCATTGATGTCAACCAATCCAAGTAATTACGAGTAACACTAAACTCAGACGAATGATTGTCCAAAAACGATAATTTATTGAGTTCTTCTTCAATAACTTCCATCACATGCTTAGGAATGACGAGCTCTGCAATTCTTTTGCGAAACTTTTCTTCGATGGCGTCCTTATCATCTTTTTCAAGTCCCAATTCTTTCTTAATGACTTTGAGCTGTTCGCTCAACATATACTTTCTGTGCTGTTGTTTCACTTTTTCTTCCACTTCTTTACCAATTTTTTGCTGCAATTTCGTTAATTCGTATTCTTTCTTCAATAAAGATAATGATAAATATAAACGCTTTGGAATATCAGTTTCTTCAAGAATTTCTTGTAATTCTTTTGGTTCTGCACCAGTTAGTGATGCGCCTAAATCTGACAGAAACACAGGATTATCGATCACTCTCTGTCCCGATTGAATCAATTGTGATATAGTTTCGCGATAGAGAGGATTGAATAAAATAATATCTCTTATCGTTTTAACGATTTCTTGTGTGAGAGCTTTGATTTCTTCATTGAGTTCAAACTTATCATGTATTACATTCTCGACTTCAACCATTAAAACTGGCTGTGGTTTTGAAACCACTATATTATCGATTTCTTGATTCAAATTTTCGTTAGATTTTGATAACTCGTTATCAGCAGAAGAATTGGTACGTTTTCGTCGAACTCTTTTTCTTTTGGATCCATTATCACTATTAGTGTTTTCCTCAAGAATTTGTTTAATAACTTTGATTCTTCTGTGGGCCATAACAATCATTCTTAGTTTGTCGCCTAAGTCTTGGTATTCATGTATTTGAACGAAAGTCCCGACAGAATGCAAGTCATCCATTTTTTCGACAACTTCTGATTCATTATCTTCGTCTTTTTTCATAAAAACTCCAGCGAAGGGTTGGTTTAGTTTGACTTTACGTCGAAATAATTGCATTAAAGGCTGATTTGAAATTTCAATTATTTTAATAAATCGCGGAAACACTGGGTTCCTATTGATAGCAATGACGGGCACCTGAGGCCATACTTCGGGAACAGTCATCGGCGCTAAAGCATGACTTCCTCCGAAATTAGTGGCCCCTGTTTGAGCACTTTCTTCGGGATTAGTCACTTCCTCGTCATCTCCTGAAGACTTTTCAGACATGGATCTCATTTGATTTAAATTAATTGTTTTGATATTTGATAACAAAATTCGTTCATTTGTTTGACTTTTATTTTTTAAGTTTTGGCAATCATTCAAATAATTACGAAAACAATACGAAGACATTGAAGACATCAAACGAACAATTTTTACATCATTTAAATTGATATTTAAATAAGAATTACGCGAAATAAGTGTTGTTTCGCTTCTTATTCTTGACAGAAATCGATTCAAATTTAATAATTTATACGGAATTCTGTGATTCATTTTTGATATTTAAACAAATTTTAACTTTTTTTATTAAAAATATATTCAAAATAAACGTTTAAATAGTTTTCACTAAATTGAAAGACAATTAAATTTTGAGTTCAAATTTGATTATCATTTTTAACGCTATATTCTCTTCAAGAATTTGATCACTTCTTTTTCGTCGATTTAAAACTTAATTTCATTTTAAAATCTATTAAAACTTATAAATAATTGAATAAAACTTTGATTTGAAACTAAACAAACGCACGTTTTGTTACTACGAGTTCTGACA
>JAQIWZ010000562.1:0-17881 GCA_034697245.1 Malaconothrus monodactylus | reverse complement strand
AATATAGAATCAAATTCTTTTCTATTTCATGAATTGGTTGACTGCGATTTCAAATTAATAGATCGAAATTTTTAGGGAAAGTTTCAAAACATAATTGATTTTCTTCAACAAATGCAAATTCTATTCTTTTTTCTTTTTAAAGTTCAGTTAAAAAATTTTTATAAATTTAATATTTTATGGATAAATGACATTCAATGTCATAATTCATGCATATTTATCACGAAATAGATTCAAACTTATTCTTATTACCTATGCTTTTACTAACAATAATTAAATTAAATAGTCTCAATGTATAACAAGTAGTAATTTTGAGATTTCGAGTCATTAAATTTTAAAAATTGTTAAAATTTGTTTCGCTATTTTGCTCTTACACTCATTAGATATCCAATTAAACTTTGGAGAAATACTCACAATATTCAAATTTCTGATATTTTTTAATTTTGAAGTTTCAAATTTTCAATTCATAATAGAAAATATGGTGATAAGCGGATGGCTGCGCACATTCTCCTAGAAGTAAACCTAAAAAATTGACGCTTTATTCTGTTAGAATAATTCTGAACGTAATGTCGTTTATGTTAATTTTTGTCGTGTGTTATTTCGCAATGAGTACAAACCATTAATTTGAAGTTGAACTCTCATTATAAAATTTTACTAAAAATGTAATTATTAAAGAAAGTAGTTATGATTACGCCTGTTTTGGTAAAATAAGACTTTTGTTTTTGCAAACTTTTGCCTAAATCAAAAATTTTCTGCAAAATCTAACATAAAAATTTGCTTTTTCAAATTTTATCCTAATTATAAAATTCAAAATCAAATGAATAACAAAACACTTGCAAAATATTAGAATATTTCAATTTCTTTAGACTGTCGTAAAACTAACTTTTTATTAAGTAATTGAAAGTGAACTGATTAAAAAATTTTATATTTGCTTTATTAAAATAATTAAGATTTGGTAATTAAATGAGTTTATAAGAGGAGTAACTTTTCAAAAATAATAATAATAAATATATAAGAATGACTTGTATATTAAGAACGATGAATAAGAATGAATGATTAAGAATTGTATATTAACTATAATCATAAAGGTATAAGAATAGAGATCAGTGTTATGAGAGAATCAACTTTTCAACAGGTAAGTTAAGATGTATAAAAAGCTCCAAATATGAATATTATACGGAGAGTTTCTGGTTGATATTACTGGATGGGTCTGGGCTGGTTCTAGAAAACGTAGTTACCAATATTAGTCGGTAGTCTCGACTACTTTCCCGACTACGACTACATTAACGAGTAGAAATTCATTGAAGGGTAGTCACAAATACTCATTCATTAGCAAGTTTTTATAAAACTTTACGGGTATTTTTACTTTCAAAATAGTTTGCGATAATTCATTCACTTTCAGTCTTGGCTTTGAATTATTGTAATTTGTGACTTACTTTACCGAAATTTACTACTTGTAAGACCTCGTGACTACTTATGATTACCCGTCAATGAATGACTAACAGTGAATGAGTGACTACCAGGTATTTCATGAAGTCGGTAGTCAGTAGTCGAGTAGTCGTAGTTACCGACTACTAACCGACTATGGACTAGTTGGCACAGCCCTATTGCTCGAGTTCAGGATAACTTTTATTAGTTTCAATCAAAGTATATCTCAAGTCTAAAATAAATTTAGCATTTGAGAACTCATAGGGCTGGAAATGTTAAACAGCTTTTCTATAAGAATTTCATTTTCAAAATTAATACACAATTTTTCATTCAAAAGTAAAAACTTTTCAAATCATCAATTCTTTGGTTGAGAGCAAATCGTGAAAAATTTAATAAATTGCTCAACATTTGAAGTGACATTATATTTGTATTTTCTAAAGTAGAGCAAAATGTTTTACATCAGAAAAATTAATATGCATTTACGATTTGATTTTGTTTATTCTTAGATTTATTCAACCTTTCGCATGATTTTTAACTCATCAATAGTTCATTGCAGAAGAAAAGTATGTTTTAATCACAGCCGTAGACAGCTTTAAGCAAAGATGGCTCGGCCTCCCTCAGAAGTTTTCAGTTTATAAGAAGCTTAAAGGAAAATATTGTGATGAGTTAAAAATTTCGTAAAATTCTCAAAAATTAAGTTGAAAATAGATTAGAAAAATATTTCAATAGCTAAGAATTTTTTAATTTTTACTTCAAAATGCAATCAAATCCAATTTTATACCCCTCTTAAATCTTTTGACTCTAAACAAAAATCCTGGCAGTAGTCATAATATAAGATCATTATAAGAACGAATCATTTAAAGTTTTATAACAAGTTTGATATAAATAGAATCTTTAAATTGAAAAATTAACTTTGATTTTTGGTAAACATATATCTAAAAAGTATATTAAAAAATCAATATTATTGTCAACTCAGACTTTGTTTTGCGACTAATTAATTGTTAGCTTAATGCCTATTTATAGTTTTAGAGTCTTTGTTGAGAACATACATATGTTTTCTTTGACTAAATGACATTTTTCTAATCGGTCATAAATTAACAATACATAAAACCCAACTTGAATTTACATTTATTTTCAACTCTTATTATTAAAATAAATATTAGCATTTGTTTACTTTTATGTTATGCAATGAACACAAATTCAAACATAAAATATTATATTATATCCAACTGAATATGCATTAGTACATGAGTATAACTATTGAGATTTGACTAATTTTTGTGCACGTTTGTCAAAAGAAGCAAATAAAATGTTATTCATTGATCTTCAGATATTTTCTCACCCGAGCAAACAATATGATAAAGAGAGATGTGTTTTGCAAAAAGTAGAGAAACGCGATTCACAATTGAGTTTATGCATTAGAAATGATGTTTTTGGGAAATGCTTGAGGACATTAAGTTAATTTCGAGTATACTATTGAGTTGCAATAGAATGCACTTATTTCTTATGAAAAATATAATCAAAATAACTCACCGCACGATCCCGTGTGCTTTATGAAAATTCTTTTCTGTTCACTACAAGAACGAATATTCATTTGACAAACGCTTGAATAAGTTATGTCGTCATTGCCTACAATTTCAGTTATTAACAATTGAAAGAATTTGATGTATTAAAGCACAACATTTATAGTAGAATTGATTTCTAACTTACCACAAACAGGAGCAAATAGTTCCGGATTACATCTTTCAGCACATCGACAAAATGCCTGATTTGTCGCTTCGTCAACAATGCATTGCGCGCCATAAGCTAAATATTTAAATTATTTTTCACATTTTAAACTATCCTAAAAGAGGTTTTATTCTACAATTCATTTAATCAAATTTTTCAATTAATGCATTAAAACATGTTTAATTATGCAAATATCCAAAAATTAATAAATTTCCTTGAGTTCTAACACGAAACTCAGTGAATATTATTAATTGTGATAACAGAAGAGAAAAAACATGAAAAGTTGAACAACTCTTACCGCAATACATCCTTTCACACGGCTCTATTTGGAGAAAAATATAATACAACTTTTAAAAATTTATTTATTTAAGTTCGAAATTAATATAACTTAAGCGAATCCAATACAAGATCTAAAGAAGGGTTTTGACATAAGTTGTAGTTCATAGTTTATCGGATAAGCTTCCAATTTATAGTTTCAAAGGACACAAAGTTATAATCTATATTCTTTAGATTTAGTCGCTTTGGAACTATACTATCGTATCGTTAATGTAATTTCAATGGGAGATACAATAGTATAGTATATAAGAGTACAATATGTATATAAGAGTTGGTGCTGTATATGAGTTTAATAACAGTTTTTAAGAGCAATAACTTAGAATTACTCACTATCATTAATTGAAGATCTGGCATGAAATGGTAAATCTGTAAAAGTAAAATATGTGAAATCAATTATAGTGTAAGTTATTATTGACTTTCATAATATATATAAAGCGTTTCAAAGTAGTGTAATGTTTGATCGCAATAGTGTTATGTTTGATCGCAATGGTGTTATGCTTGATCGCAATAATCTATCACTGACACACTAACCCCTACGCCGGTAAGCTTTAAGAAGAATACGGACTCATCCGATTAGTCTTTTTTCTGCAATGCTGTTGATAACAAAAGCGGATTTAAGTGAATGGAAACTAACACTTACATTGAACATATAAAACAGAAGCAGATATAAGAAGTACAACTGCAAGCGCAACAACACCAGAAACAAGTATAATTGGAAGCAAGTGAAATAAGGAACATCCCGAAGCAGCGGCAACTTCTGTACTGATAACTGTGCACTCATCACAATGGGTTTCCTTAGCAGTGGCATGTTCTTCATTGCACACTTCTCTATAATCATCAAAACTTTCGTGATGATAATGATGTTGATGTTGATGATGAGCGTGAGGATGGGTGTAATGATAAGAGTAAGTCTCTAATTCATTTGGATAGCTCTTCATTTAAGATCATTAGATTCAAATATCACTTCATTTTTAATACATTTCTCATCAATTCCACTACAACACAGATTATCACTTAAAATATATTTTTTAACTCTTATATTCATTGCAATCATCATATAGTATGTCATCACAAGTTAGACGACTGCTTATCTATCTTACAAAAAAGTTACTTAAAACTAGAGTTAGTCAAGTCTATTAGAGAGATCAGCGAAATGAAACATTTGAGAAATAAGTTTGTGAAGCAGTGCATCTCACTTACACTTATATAATACCAATTGTCACACTTGGAGAATTTGCAGTCTCTCATCTTTATTCACTAAGAAAAGTTTTACTAAACTGTATCTGCGCATTGATGTTATGGACTTTAGTATATCGATAATAATATATATAAAGATTCATATTTTTTAGGTGTCAAAAGTTTAAAATGTAAAGATTTTTTTTTGTTCAATAAAATCACGTTTTCTGGATTTACCAACCATTTGAAATGTAATAACTTTTTTGCTTTTGCTCACAATTTTAGGTAATAATAATATTGTGGAGACTTAAAGTCTCATTTTCGCAGACGGAGTTTCAGAAATACCCATTTTTTAACTGCTTTCAATTGAATATTAATTAACGGTCAACTTCTAGAAGAAGTTTCAAATGAAATAACAACATATAATTTTAAATTTTATAGTTGACTGTTTGAAGATTACTTGTTTTCAAACATTATTTTCAAAGATTCAAACTCACAGTTTTTAAAACAATTTAAACATAATTAAATTTATGCATTCATTATGTTTTGCAAAGAAATACTTTTTTGAATAAACATTATCTTATAAATTGGAGAAAAAACGCCAAAAACAACTATATATACTCTCTATATATATATATATTTTCAAATTTATGTGAGAAAAATGCGATACACAGAAAACTTAGCGCACTGTCACGTAAGAACATTCATAAGTAATATGTTTGAGGAAATCGTCACTTTGACACAATATTGAGAAATATTCTTTAAAATTAGAATCAATACAACACATTATTCAGAAATATTTTTCAAATGCTTTTAAGATCATATAAAACTTTCGAAAAATATGAGCTTCAAGTGCTCTTCAAAGCCAGTAGTGGCTAAGATGAGAGTAAGCAGAGCTCTTACTGAAGCAATGAGAAGCAGCAATTGAGTGAATGTGTGATGAAAATGCTCGGAGCAAGTCTAAAATGTTCAGCAATAAATCTGATTCTCAGCACATATGCTTTTGGACAATTTGAGAAATGCAACACATATTCTCTCATAAACTTATGTTATATTCTGCAGTAAATACACTCCAGAATATTTAATTCAATTTTCTCAAATATTTTTCTCTTCATAACTAATCCTTCATGAAATAGTTCGATAGACTAACTAAATCGAAATCGTAAACATTTATTCAACAATACATTCGATTTTTGCCAAAAGTCTCAATTGAATCTCAATATAGTTTATGTCATTTTATATTTAGTTAATCTCTTTGAATAAATAATTGCTCGAATTTCTTTAGATTCTTTAGATAAAAAACTTCAATCTAAAAAACATAATTCAGAACAAACCTAAAATTTAGATCTGAAGGTAGAAATTAACCAAAACTTTTAGCATAGAGTTATTGAAAAATTTGGTTAAACATGCTTAGAAAATGTTTCTTAAAGATTTTCCAATCAATAATTCTATCAAAGTTTCAAAAATAACTTAATATAAAGTAAACATTTTCTCCTTCTTAATCGATCGATTAGAACATTGTATTTCAAACTATCCATATGTTGAAAAATTTCACATGTTTAACATATAGTCATTGCTTATTTTTGTAGAAATAAAATATGAATACTTTCTACTTTACACAAAACTTGAACCCAATCCACACACAACCAAATCAATATTCATATCTATCCAATAAGTTCAATGATAACATAAAATGGATTTAGATTTATTTGAGTAGTAGCACAGCTCAAAAAATATTGATTGATATTATTATTTTTTGAATGAAAATTGCATCTTATGATCGATTATTTTTCATTTTTTTTATTTAATGCATAGAGTAATAAATGAAAAAAAGCGTTGATTTTCAAGTCATTTGACAGCTTTAAACAAAATGTTGATCATTTGCCACTATTTTTTATAACTGTAGGTCTGAATCATATGGTTTTATTGGAAAGATATAAGAAGCCAAAAAGTGTCCATTGAGTAGGTCTGCATTCCCATAAGGGAACCATTAGTAGTTCTTGGATGGTTTATCTTCAAAATATAAAGTGGGCCTTTCCTTTCACTTGACTTACAAAATAGAGCATCAGTATTGCGATGACAAAATCAGAGAAGTAGATCTCGCGCCAACTTTCATTGATCGAAAAATACAGTAATACAGTTATACAGTTATACTGTTATACTGTTATACTGTTCACGTTTAAGTATCGTATTAGCATTTCTTATATCGGTTTATAATGTGGACCACTTTTCAAAGTACTCATTTTGCTCTCCATTTCAACTTAATCTTCGACTTTCACTCACTGTAAGAACAGGAAGCGTACAATTTTGCTCAATATAAATGCCATCACTTCCAACAATACATACTATCATTTGCTTAACTTTACTAAAGCCTATTGAGTAATGTATAAAAGATAAGTTGTATTATTATTATTATTATTATTGTTATAGTAATGCTTTATAACTGCAACACTATATTCTCCACATCATTATAGAATTCAATAAAACCGATAAAAAATTTGAAGAAATTTGAGTTTAGTTATTGATTTATCATCAGATATATACTAAATACTTAATTTGATTCATGTGAAGAATTTTATTTCAAATTGTATACTTCATAATTGTTAATATCATGAGGTATGACAATTAAATCTACAGAAATCTTTCGTCGAAAATAACTCAAAAGCTCATTCTTGTCATAGCTCAACAAACTATTCTTATTGAATGATTCATCTTCTTATTTATAAACTTATACTCAAATATATTGTGCGGTTCTCTAACTCAAGAACGAATTAGTTCGTTAAATAGTTTTTAGCATTAAGAATAGCTGGTCTGCTGTTGAGTTGATGGCAATAATAGATTTTCATATGATAGCCTATGATTCAGTTTTGCCCATCACTGCCTTTGAGAGTAATTAAACTTTCGCCATTCGGCGCAGAGGTCTTTTCGATTGAGATATGCTTTTCATCAATGCATGGCCAACTTTGGTCACAGCTGTAGTTCACTTATTACCTTTTCTCCACTCTATTCTAGTTTTGAAGCGCAGGTTCAGAAATGACCACACAATACAAAAGCAAACAATCAGATTTCACACAATGATTGCTTCACTCGTCAGAACTCAACAACTAATGTGAAATAACTGCACATTTTTCTTATTTGACTTTCTCCTAATTTATCGCAATTTGCTCTTCAAATGGTAGCTAATATTCACTGACCTTAAAAATACTTCGCATTCACACCAAAAGCTGATTTAGGGAAACTCAAAATTGAAAAACAAGTGCAGTTAATGTTCACTGACTTTACTGATAAATGATTACTATTTTATAAAGTAATCGAAAAATTGCGACATTAGTGCTCTATTGAGCAAATTTTTATTCCTATTGTCTTCTGTTTGAAATTCATTGGTATTGAGATTTAAGCGCAAAATCTTTTAAATGCCTATTCCAATCACCATTCGAAGACTGAATCATGTGTCAAATTGATCGTTAAGAGTAACATTCAAGCTTTATTAAATATTTTGATGTTAGTTCAGTGCCATTTACAGTCAAATTTAAAAATATAAGAATTCTAAATACATGCTTAAATTCAGAATTTTGCGTTCAAAATTCATAAATAAGCTAAACTTCAATTATTTTTAAAATTCCTTCTTTCAAAGCTATCAAATTCGATATTTTGTAAATAAAATATAAAGTAATCAATTTTTTCATAAATAACTGCAAAATTATAACTTAATTTAATATTGTATTAATGTTGTGTGAATTCAATGTGAGGGTCCGTAAATATCATTTTCAAGGGGTCTGAATCAAAATTAGAGTAAAACTAATTCCATATTCGAATTCAAAAATTACATTTGAAAAGTTTATTTTAATAACCAATATGAAGTGGTTTAGGCTTCACCCGTTTCCAAAATTTTCGAATTGTAAACTTTTCAATGAAAAAACCGTGAAAGTTAGAGAAGAATAGACTCCATATTTGAATTCAACGTGAAAAAACATTAAAAATAATCATTACAAAAATTATATTGAAATAAAATCATTATTTAATAATAAGTTAATATTTTTTTAATGTACGAATAAATTGTTATAAGTTTTAATTGAGATCATTACTGATCTTATTATATAAAAGTCAAATCATTGTGAAGGACTAAAAGCTCTATTAAAACGCCCGAATCATCTCATAATGATAATTAAACTAAACCTTTTAAATGTATTTTTTGACGAAGAATCCGAGTATGAAATCGATTTTGCTCTATCTTTAATGGTTTCTGCTGTAGACCCCTTGCAAATCATTTCTAGGGATCCCTTATACTGAATTTGGTTCATATGTGTCTTTATATAATTACAAAATAAACTCTCCAAAGAAAGTTTAAAGAGAAGAATGATTTTTGAAAAATACTCGATTTTAGACAAAAAATCGCTTTATTTTTAGGCGCAAGAGATGCTTTAAAGTAGTTATTTATCCTGAATTATATACTATTATCTCTTTTATTTAAATCTTTTCTTAGTTAATATGTGTTTTCGTTAGAAAAAATATACAAATTAAGATTTCACTTCTTATTATGATTTTTGTTAACTTATGTAAAGGGCAAAACACTTTTCAAATTGAATAATTATATTATTTAATTAAGTTAAATTTAATTATTTTGCTTTTTAAGGCTTTAATTATTCATTAACGCCTTCAAACTAATTCTTTTTTGTTCGATATACATTTCTTAAATTCCCTAATTTGAAAGCAAATGAACTGAAATGCACTTTTTCCATAATTCTTTCACTTTCAAGTTTCAAGCTTTGCAAGAGTTATTTGATAGTGAAAAAAAAATTATAATAAAATTTTAATACGATATTAAATAAGAATAATTAATGATTTTGTATCGACAAGCTGTAATTAAAAAAATCTTGTTAATCATAATATTGACAATACGCACACATTCAATTAATAAACCATTAAATACATAAATTATTTTTCTTATCTGAAGTTTGAATCGAATAATTAATTTCCTTTCATGCGAATGATTAATTTTAAATGATTTCATGCAGTTATCAAAACAAACAAACAAACAAAAAATGAAATAAAATTTTAGCTCAGTTTAAAATTGAACTACTATTCTAAATAATTATGTTTTAAGTTTAATATACGTCAATAATAATGCAAATCCAATTAATTAATATTTTTTACATTTTAATGATAGCGAATAATTTTATGATTTAGTTGCATTAAATTCAATTTTGAAGAAGACCTCCCAAACACTGATCATAAAAGAGGGCCATTACTGGTACAAATTAGAGGACTGGTTCTCGAAACGATCCTTAAATTATAATGTGTTTTTCAAAATTAATGATCTTTTATAATCAAAATATTAAGAATATCTCAATAACACGAAATATTCTCGTTATTTAACGGCATTAATACCTGATCGCAAATGTAGGCCAATATTGAGGACATAACTCATATGTTTTGAATGCGAACATTTCAATGATTGGAACGAGAATTGATTTCGATATTCATGCAATATTTGACTCAAAACTGATTGATTTATGATTATATTTATTGTTAAGTGAAAGAGTGAGCGCAACTCATGTGAGAGTTTGTCATAAATGAGCGACCATTGATTTTAATAGTGAAACAACATCTGTTCATTTTAGAAAAATTTGTTGGCATAGAAGAGAGGGGTAGTAAAGAAGCAAAGTTGTGATTGCATTGATTATTGGGCTAAAGTGGCAAATATTAAAGTACAAGTTGTATTAGTTTGCAGTGGATATACATCGAGTATAAAAATTGGTTTTAAAATATTAAAATATATAAGAGAAGAGTTAGTTGGCAACTAAATTATCGCAATACATAAGTGAAAAAGTGTTGTATGCATTTGTATGCATTTTTGCAGCACATTTGAAAACCCTATTATTATATGCAAAAATATCAGACGCGTGAATGTCATGTCATAATTTATTATATTCAAGCTTCGATTCTGTCAAATGATAAGCTTCTGCGACCAAAACTGATTACAATTCTTATGTAATAGGAATTCCATAGACAGCTTCACTCATATTCAGTTTTTCGCCTCAAGATATATAAAGGGAAGGTTAACGCAATAGGAACTCATTTAGAGGCAAATGGAATGCTTTACATTGAAGTATATTCTATGAGTAAAGCGGAATTAATCCACCTGTGAATTATTTTCCCTTTTTCTTCTCAAAAACTTATTAAAAATTGAACAAAAAATGTTTCATATCACAGGAATTTGAATAATAAAATAAGTGATACCTTTTATTTTTGGTAAATATTTATTTTATAAATTTTTAAAGTCATAAACAAGTTCATTATAGACTGAATATTACAGTTTGCATTAATCTTCGATTTCGAATAACGTAATGACCAGATATTTTGAGTAATATTTTTTGAAATTCAATTTTACCAAAAAGTTAATATTCTGTGCAAGTAATGTATGATTATTTTTGGACTATCCTCAAAGTTGCGTAAAAATTCTTCGATTTAAAGGTGAACTTAGAACTCAATTTTATGTGAAATAGATTAGAAAATTGAAAATTTCCAGTTAAAAGCAAAATAAAATGCCATTAAAATTAAACTTTCAAAATTGAGATCTTAAGCAATGATCAAAATTTTTAAAACTAAGATCTTCGTCGCTCAACTTCTTTAACATATAAGTTAGGAAGTATTAAAAAGTTTAATTTTGAGTCTATCGCTTTTTAATTTGAGAATAATGAGTATTTATGCGTTCAAACTTGAAATGATTTTCTTTTTCCAGAACCATAAGTTAGCGTTAATTATGTTTTCTTCCTTTTAAACTAATGCAAAACCCACTAAAAGTGTTTTTCAACTACTTCAGTGAATTTTAAATCAGAAAATTCATATAAATAACAGTATGTTTATCGATGCTTTTTCAGGTCAACGATATGTTATTATAATATCCACCCATAATCAATGTGTATTCAAAAGCCTATTACTGATTATAATAGTTATATAAATCCAACCAAATTGCTGTCAAATCTCAAGGAAATGGACTTATCTTAAGTTCAACTAATAAAATGAATAAACATTTTTCTTAAAATTCTTAAAAATTTTCTTTAATCCTCAATGAGTTCTTAACAAAGGTTTATTTAGTCAGGAGTTTTATTTAGCTATTTCTAAATGAATTACTGTTAAAAATAAATGCACCGCAAAGCGACAGAAAAAAGTATAAATTTTAAAGTTGTCGGTCGAACAGATTTATTAATATGAATTTGTCTCACTTAAAAATATGCAAAGATTCTGGAAAGTCCTTGTGATGCTTAGAGGTTATGTTTGAGCATAATTTATGAAATTGTTTAATATTGAAAATAAACCGCAATAAATAAATAAATAGCAGAAAAAATAGTAACTTTTCTGGAATATACAATACAGTGAGATTAGAAGAAAAAAATAAAAAAAGTTTGCTTTTAAAATTATATTGAATTTCACTTGACTTTGATGATTATTGACTCAACGATCAGATTAGTTATAAAAATGAATTTAATTGATACAAATCTTGCGAGTCTCCACTCATCTTCACTAGTTTGCAGCAATCGTCATATCTAAATGTCCTTAACTGTACGGATCAGGTCTGATAAGGTCTGATAAGGTAATGGTTTCTTCTTGTGAGACAGACTGTTATTGAGATCTCAGTGGTATTCTTGGCATTAAGACCTAGTATTTTATTAGTCGCTTTCCTTATTTATTGAAATGTCATTTTTTACACGTTAAAAACAGTCGACTCATCAACTATTCAATTAGCGCATCAAATATATTATGGAAATGAAACTTTTTCCCCTTTAAAATCCTTGAATTCCAATCAAGTTAGGACTCACTGAGTAATTAATGATAGAATAATTGTGAAGCAGTATTTCATTTTGAACAAATTGTGGCTCTGAAAAATGTTGGCATTTAGTATTATTTTATTTAGCCGTTAGCAGACTTGTAAACTGTTGTGACCGAATTGATTTGATTTTCAAAAGGAAAAAGGGTTTGCGATCAAAGATAAGAGGCTTTAGACAAATTAGTTATCATGATTAGCAAACAAGTAGAGGAACGTAAATAAACTCCGGGTAGGGATCTGTCACCTATAGTCAGACATTGAATTCGTGTTATCGATTTTAGTTTTCCTTTAAACTTACGAAATATTAAAAGTTATTTATTTTGTGGTCGTTTAGGAAACATTACATTAAATCATTTTTCAAGTTGATTCAATTATAAAAGTCATAATGTAGTTAAAAACTATATTAAAAAATATAAATTCTGTATGAATTAATAAAGATAAAGGCGGTTATACTGAACTAACTTAACAAAGTTTAAGTTAAATAACTTTTAGGTGCGACGCTTTATAACTCAAAATTCAAAACTCCTACGCTTTTCTTTAAACTAATAAAACTTATGGATTTTAGATCTTGAGTCAAGTAATAACATAGGATAACAAACTATCTGGAGAGCAAGCAATAGATAATATTATTACTTTATTTTTATTAGATATTATTATTTGAAAAGCATATGAGAGAAAGCATTTGCGGGGTTTTTAACTAATTTGTTTCAGTGAAACTAAAAGCTAATACTTTAATAATAGTAATTGCAGCCAATATTTTAGAACATAATTCAATTCATGATCACATGCATAAAAAACACGCAAATGAAGTCTCTTGTTTAAAACTATGTGATATAAAACTATGTGATATAACTTTAATTCATGTTTATTGATTTAACTTAATTATACATAAAGAGAGACACAGAGCTTTTAAATGTTATGAACTTATTGCCACATAAAGTTTTGCGACCGGATACGCCCTTCCCTAATTCAATCTAGAATGAGAAATTAAACTCAATATTTAGCACTATGTGATATCGTTTTCACACCTTTGATATGCTTTATTTAACATTTATACTATTTTTTGATACTAAACTATATCAATGAATTAATTTATTTCATTATTATCTAATAAATACAAAATCAAATAAATAAATGCAATTAATGAATCACAATTTAGACCTCATTATTTTCATATATACTTCTACGCAAAATGATTTTAAGTCTACATCTGCCTACGAATTGTTGGAAACATCAAATATTCATAATTTTTCATTTATTAAAATTCATGTTTACAAAACTTATAAATTTTGTTAATTAACTTTCTCTTAAGCTTTACGTATAACACAAAAACTTTAATCAAAATTCATGTGTTTTACAAATGCATATTAAAAAAAAGGTTTTAAGAGAAATGTGTTTTTTAATCATAACGAAGATTCTAAGAATCACTATCACTCTCGAGTTTTTATGCTTTTTAAATAATAAAACATTTTAAAATAGATTCAAAGAGTATGAATCTTATTAGAGTGACGATAGGATCACAGATAGGGCCAACATTTTGTGCAAAGTTTTCCTTTAAAACAGGAAATTGTTTTCTCCATAAAAAAGGAATCAAAAACATATATATATACTGAAGAGTATCTTTTAATACTATTATAGTTATTCATCTTTTTTTTGTTATTTTAAATTTAATTCAAATTAAAAAATTTCTATTTTATTATTGAAAGAACTTTTTTTTAATAATAATCTTTTAAATGGAATAATTATCAATTATTGTTAGAAAATAAATATTTATTGCTTTTTAAATTTGATTGTAATTTAAAAAAGTAATTTACACTTGTTTGAGAGATTTTTTAGAGCTGATCTCTTATTACGAGCACGTTTAATTTGATATACTCTGTATTTTAAATTTTTGTTTTGTTTTTGTAATGTAAATGAGAAGGGATTCCCAATAATCAAAAGGCACTGAAACAAGGATTGAATAACATGAGGAGTTTTAACTTCTGCTAAGATGTATAAAAAGCAAATAACCCCAATTTCATTGTTTTTCTTCGTTTGTATGAAAATCACATCTTAAAAGCCGAATTTTAATTACCCGTTAAGCCATAAGTTTCTCTTATATAACATTAAAATCTTGATAAAATAACTTTTAAAAAACAGATGATAATTGTCAAAAGCTTCCTATTTGTGGCTGGATTTTTCTGCTATGGCTTATTTTTATCATTAGATTTTTTGGTATGGCTCAGATTTGCTATATTCTCAATTAGATAGCATTCTATATTAATCAAAATTTCTCGTATATTGGGATAAATTCCTATAAATCATTTGATAAATAACACAATTTGTTATTCGATCCTGTGATTAGTTTATTGATAGTTAAACCCTTTACAATAACGAGTGACCCATTTATACTTTTTTTTCAATATATCAACTTTTCTGTTTTGTTTGTTTTTTAATTCATTCAAATATTTTGATATTTAAAACCCTAGAAAAAGAAAAATATCGATCTATCAATTTAGATGAAGTTTTGACCTAATGTTTATTTGAAACAGTTTAATGGGTTTACAGGTATTGAAAGATTTGAGTTTTATGAAAATTGATATATTTTGATAGTATTTTAGGATTATATTGGACTCAAACTCATATTATTGTTGCTATTTTAAAATGAATTTTTAAGTTTTACTCAATGCAAATAATAAAGAAGTTGCCACTGCTTTACTTTACAGCCTTTTCAAAGCTTATTAAATCAAATATTCAATCTTTAGAAAAGTTCAAAAGAAGTTTTAAAAATAGCTCTAATTTATGCCTTGTTTTTAAGGAAATATTTATATTAAACTTTAATTTTGTTTTATTTATGTGAAAACAAAGAGGACTTACTTTTAACAGCAGCGATCACTCTATTTAGATTATTAATGTTAACTCGAACCAGACTTGAGTTAAGTTTAAGTCTCCCATTAAGGGATGGATTAACGGCGAAAATTCGTGTATCTTTTTCTTTCACTTCACTAAAACATATTTGTGGAGAACCAAAGCCTTCAACTATTACAGAATTGTCAACAAGATTTTGATCACCCTTTAGAACCCTTTTGACCCGCACTATTCCTTTGTATTGATTGGCTTTTGAGCGATAGATTCTTTCGACAGTACCAGTGAATACAACATTTGCAAGTTCTTCACTCTTCTCGATTCGCGCCTCTTCGATACGACACGATGTGTAATGACTTTGAGACCTGATTTGATTATTTTTTTATTTTTATAAATTTAAAGATTTATATTTCAAGAATGTTTACACTTTAAGGGTTACGTCAATTGATTTGTTAAATAAATACCTGCGATATCTGGTTTCAATCAGATCAACGGAAATGAAAATGAAAGCGCACTGAGTCAACAAATAGGACAATTTCATCATATAATTTAATTGCATTTTAAGAAAACTTATTTCTCTTTCATAACATTTTTCAAATATTTGTTTGCACTAAAATTATTAATTGATATCTAAAAATTGTAAGTTATAAGCTATGAGTTCAATTTTCAGTCCATTAATATATGAAATTATGAATCAAATTTGATAATACACTCGTTCACATGTTAATCAATTGGATAACTTTTTTAATTGATCATTAGATAATTTCATTGAGAGCAAGCAATGGTTAACAAAGCAGGTGTTGAGCTAAATGATAACTTGTGTATATTATGAGTTAAAAGTTTTGACTCAATACTGAGTGGCACTAAAACAGTGCCTCCTCTTTCAGCAACAGTTAGTCGAAGAGAAAGCAAGTCCAACTTTTTGGCAGAGGGCCCTAAGACTGTGAGGGACCCAAACGAGAACGGCCTAAGGCATGGGCAATAAATTACATTGGGATACATAGAGAACAGTAGAGGGGATTCGATATGTATAGTGTTTAATGTTCAGTAACAATTTTAGGTTTAGGTTTGCGTATCTCCGAATAGCAAGCTTTTAAGTACTATTGCGCTATTTAGATATTAAAGATAATAAGCTATAAATTTACTTTAGATATTAAAGATAGCAAACAAAACTACAGATCTAACTCAATAATGTTGTTTACTTTAGTTTATAAAACTAATTTTGTGTTCTGCTCATAAATTATTAATGAATATTCTTTAATTTGTTTCAAATTAAATTTTGAAATGCATTTTATTTCATTATTTAAAGACTGTATTTAACATAGTTTTCGAACATCAGAAAAAACAAAGATATGGTTGCATTCATTAATGGACTCCATGGAAACATTCTTCTATTTGTTAAGTTAAATGACTTGAGTTCACCTACATTTGAGCCGCAGCCATGAGTAATATAACATCACATCTTCGTTTAGTTTTTTCTAAATCAACTTAAGTAAAGCGGAATTCACTGTTTTAAGCTATTAGCTCATACTTTTCTTATTTATGGAGGCGAATAATTCCTGTGAACGCCCATTTACTCTGGAGGTGCTTTGTTTTGCTTTTTCTTTATTATGCCATTTAATGGTTTTTCAAATAGGAACTTGTTGCCAATTTTTTTTTCTTCCATCCATATGTTTCATGCTTTTTGGTTAAAATTTGGCAGAAATTTATATCATCGAAAGTAAAATTGAAAAATTAGATAAACAAAATTTTTCTACTGAGCTGTCACAACATTTTTGAATACAACAAGTAAATTGTTACAAATATTTTCTATAACAAGACAACCACATGTTCGGCTTATTTTTTTAAACGAAAAGTCTTCAGAGATTTATCTTTTGAATTTGGATCGATTGGCACATTGAGAAAAATCATTGGAAACAAAATATTCATTTTCCCAAAATCTAGTTGTGAATTTTCTTATTTAATACGTCAAAGTTATTATATAGTTATTAAGTATATGAGAAACATTAATATTTAAACCAAATAAAGTCAAAGGAAAATGAATCTTTCAATTAAATTCGATTTAATTTTTTTCAATTTATTTAAGAAGTAGGAATATCTTTACTTAATTGAGAACTGAGTAGCAATAAACTCGTAAAAATAATTAATTACTTACTGAATCATTCAAAATAAAGTTTTAACTGCATAACTAACTGTTTCAATTTTAAAACTCCCACGAATTAAGATTACAGAATAACATGAATAATGATAAAATGCTAATGAATTGTTAAATTTATTGACTATTTAGTAGGAACTGAAATGTTTAAGAATTGATAGCTTTAAAATAATTAGCTAAAATTGACAATTTGTCAAAATACAAATATAAATAAGATAAGAACAAACGTTCAAAAACAATTCTGATATGAAAACTTAGAGTTTTTCTTTTGGCCATATTTTGACCCTTAAGCAAATTTTGACCCTTAAGCACATTTTGACCCTTAAGCACATTTTGATCTGTTGACCTTTATCTCTATGCATGAGGCAAAAAGATAGAGCTCGTCAATT
>JAQIWZ010000561.1:0-17881 GCA_034697245.1 Malaconothrus monodactylus | reverse complement strand
TACGTAACATATTTTAAAGACCAGTTTGAATGAGAAACAAAACACTCAAAAAATAATGTTACATAATATTTGGGGGTAGGAGTAGGGTTAAGAGCTGAGTGTAACCAAAGCGTAACATATGGGGGGAGGGGGTCCTGAGAACCTCAATTTTAATGCTACATAATATATGGACGATGCCTTATCTAAACACTATTACAGTATTTTTCAAAGATTGCAACGTCTGTATGATCTGAATTTTCTCTAAACTATTTAGACTGCCTCTGGATTAAAATATTCATGAGTACCTGTAAGTGTCAGCAATTCGACAAATAATTGAGTCAAATTTTAATCTCAAAAAGCATGAAACTAATCAAATATTTTGTTGTTAATCCATTAAAATGTTTCAATTTTAGGCTTCTTTATTGCGCGACAGTTCCTAAATTTGTAAACTTGTAATTAACTTTTACGTATTCATACTTAAAATTTCACAAATTCTAATTTAAAAAGTTATTGAACATCTCTGTTACAAATCTAATATCACCCTCTATTGAGAAATGAAGTTAAGAAATTTTCAATTCTTTATGAGTTGAAATGAACGCCGAATCAAACCTGATGCAAGCGAGAAACTATCGATCGGCTCCATAAGTCAAGGATGTTGTTATGAAATTCTTTATGCGAAGCACTATGACGTGAATTGATTTGCGAGCAAGAGATAAAATGACGGCCAGCAAAAAAATTTGTTTTAAGCTCATTAAATATATTTATATAATTATGCTTATTTTATGTTTGATTGCTTCGAGCGTTCTGACCAGTCTTGGCTTTTGTTCTTTTAATAAAAGAGAAAACAATGACGATGTTTATAAATTTTTAAGTAAGTTTTATGGCGTCAATGGGCCCAACTCTAATCTGGCTTCATATGAAAGACAAGATGACAAGGCACAAAGTGAGCTATTATTATGTTGCTATAGATTTATTCCATCATTTTTATTCATGACTTACCGCTGAATGCTATCGTATTTATTAAAATTGATGTTTCATTCAATCAGAAGTTTCTTTAAGTAGGAATTTAATAATGATTTGCGAATTGATATTTTGATGACATTTTCTTATAATTTTTTATTTTTATTTTAAAAGTTTAACTTTGATTTATAAAACTTGAATGAACTGAAGTTTTTTTTAAAGTATTCTTTACATGAAAATAAGGAATTATTTTCAAAACTCACTAAAAACTCATTTGAAATTTTAGAATGAGTTCATTTGAATTTCAAATAATGTTCATTCACTACCTGTTTCTTTGTGTGATTTCTACTTTAATTGAATTCTAGCGCATTTTGCGCTTCATTTCAATAGGAATTCAAAAGTAGATAATTAAATGAAAAATTTGAGAATATTTATTTAGAAATTATACGTTAAACTCAACTGAATTAACAATAAATGCTTGAAAATAATTGTTTATTTAAGGAACTATTTTCAAATACCTCAATGAAAGTTTATACAAACTTATTAAATAAATGGTTTATTTATTATCTATTAAAAAGCAGGTAGTTCTGGAAAAACAATGATATTGGCTGGATTCATCTCAACTTTGATAGCGTCGATCGCGCTGTTCGGCGCCATAAAAGAAAACCCGTTAATAAACATTACAATTCTAATATTCCTGATCGTTGGGGTTATATCTGATTCACTTCCGATAACTCCTATACCGGCCTATTCTTTTTACATACAGCTCACTCTAATTGTTATGTCTGGTATTTATGTGGCTCTAATGGATGATGAATCGGAATCAAAAGAAAGTCAGTTAATAGAAAGCGATGTTGAATCGAATTGTGATAACAAATTATTATATGAGTTGTTCAGAAGAGAAGCACTCGATCAAAAAGTTTAAAATTTTCCTCTCCTTCTTATTATTCCAGTAGAACTAAAAATTCTACTCAAGTTTTTTTAAAGGAGTAAAGAAAACACGTCTTCGTATAATTGAATGTTTTTTAATTTAAGATATTATTGATACACAGGGACTGAACAAATGACTAAATTTTATGGTTTCAAACAAAATATTTACTTATCTAAAAAAATAAAATTTATTAACAATCAACTTTTTTTATAATCAAACATTTCTTTTATGAATAATTTAAATGATAAAGAGTTATATCAGTTACATATTATGTGGCCTCACAAATAAACAAAAATATAAAAATAATTTTTAAATTTTCAAATTGATTAATAAACTTTATACATATTTTCTTACTCTTTATTGTTAGTTAACTATCGCTGAAAATATGTTTTACTTAATTTTCAGCAAAATATTTGATATTTGCCATTCATTTTACTTAATCCCTGACTAAGATCTTGGATAAGATCGAAAGCGCTCGGATTTATAAATCATATGTTAACTAAGTCTTAAGAGTTTAAACTAATTTATTCTCAAAATATTTGTTGTTTAAAAATTGTTTTAAGACATATTTGCTCTTATATTTAATGGAGTTAACCATTGATTTTAACTTATATACAAAGTTTTATTCATGTTGTTATAGTTGAGTAATTTTATAAATGTAACTCTTATGTAAGTTTTTGTAATCTCAACAATTTTATTCGTAGAAAATATTTCTTAATTATCCCAATTCTATTTGATATAATGTTGTGTTTGAATAAATATCAAGATTTACAACAAAAAACTGAATGTCACTTATTTTTTATTAATGCTACAATATTTATCAATCATGAAAAATAAAGTGAGAAACAAAAGTTTTGATACAAGAATATAGTTTTGATACGAGAAAGAGAATAACTATTAATATAAGGTTTACCAATATTTCTATATTTTTTCTAATTTTTTGCAAAATTAACTCAATATAAAAAATGTGAACTAACTCTATAAACATCATCTTTAAAGTAAAAAATTTGATAACTTTTATTCAATTGCTTATCTACTAATTGCGAACCCAATTAAGACACTTGATTAACAAATTCTTTGATAGTATACATTGAATAAAAAATTTTAAAAATCTATATATTTTTTATGGCATTCATATTCTTAATTTGAATTACAAATCCTAAAGCGATCCACATTTCAAGTCTTTGATATCCAACTTAAGAATATTCATTAACTTATTATTACAAAAAACATTATGAATATTATTTTTATGAACATTTTCTAAAATCCATTTCATATTACAATCACATATAAACTTATTTTCTGTTAAATAGATTTCATTAACATTATTCTCAATCAATGGTTTGAAAACTGTTTCATTAATTGACGTCAACTCATTATTCTCTAAATATAAACTTAAGCTAATATTTTGTTGGATTTGTATTGATTTTGAGTTAAAACTACTGGAATTTAATTTATTATAATTAAGTTTAACCGATAAGTGTTTATAATTAGTCTCAAACTTAAGACCATTATCCTCAATAACAGATATTAAGTTATGATTTATAGACAAATTCATTAAACTTATCAGTCCTTCAAAAGAATTTGATTCTATTTTCTCTATTTTGTTATAATCGAAGTTCAAAATATTGAGTCTAGAATTTTTGGTACTATTCTTAGCAAAACTTTTTGCAGGAATTCTTTTGATAGCATTACCGATAAAATAAATCTCATTTGGACTCAAATTTTCAAACAAATCAAATATATTTAAGTCATCAAAAACTTTATTATAACTAATCGACAAGTTTTTGATTGACTGATGTTTGAAAGCATTTGAGTCAATAGTCTGTAAGTGAGGATTATATTCAATGACAATACTATCAAAGCTTACATTTGGAAATGTGTTCTTATCAATAGTTGTTATTTTAGAGTCAATAATTGATAACTTATGATAACTTCCACTCAATTTTGTTCCGATTCTTATCAAATCTGAATCAATAATAGACTCGCAATCAATCGTAAGCCTGTTCTGATCACAAATACAAGGCTTTAATGATTCACTCGCAGGACAATTATTAACCATTTTAGGAGTCGTTGTTTCGATAGTTGACTGAATTGTTGTCGTATCTGTTGTTAAGATAAGTGGAGGACATCTTAATTGTTCTTCTTTCATATCTAATATACTTTTGTACCCATTGTTAGAGCAAAGAATATGAAAGTTTTTATTTGTGATATTGCTGTGAATTAACCAAATCATAGAACAGTCGCAAATAAATCTATTGTTATTGAAGTAAAGTTTATTATCTTTGCTTTCGATCAGGTTTTTGAATGTATTTTCTGATAGATTAGTGAATCCATTGTTCCCAAAATAAATTGTTAGCGAAATATTGTCTCGTTTTAAAATCGATTCATTTGAGAGACTTTGAGACGAAATTTGATTGTAATTCAACTCAATTATTAGATTTCTATGTATTTGACTCGATGTGATCCCAAAGTTATTCAAATTAAGTTTATTTATGTGATTATAGGCGAGGTTTAAATAATCCAGTTTTAGGAGACCTTCAAAATAAAAGTCATATTTTAGAGCTTTTTCCTATCTTTAAGAATAAATAATGTTTTTTTACCTTTAAAAGCATCGGAACCAATGCTAACAATTTTATTATGAGACAAATTAATACTTTCCAACTTATTATTATAATGACTGCTATTATCACTTGACTTAAAGGCTTCGCTCGGAATCTCTTTCAAACTATTTTCACTAAAATCTATTGAAAAAGCATTCAATTTAACGGCCAATTGATAAACACTCAGGTCTTCGAGTTCTGGATTCTTATTGATATTCAGGATACTATGTCTTTGATCTTTTATGACTTCTTCAGGAAAATGAAAGGATTGAGAATCAATTTTAGACAAGTATTTGTTGGAAGAAATCACAACTGTTTCAAAAGAAACATCGATGAAATAATTTTTATCAATTGATGTAATATTTGTTTCTCGAATATCGATTGAGTGAAACTTTAATCCTTTCAATTTTGATCCAATAGTTTGTAGTTCACTATCAGTTATATTGTTATGAATACAAGAAATAGCTGATGAAAATGCGTCACAAAAACAATGCTTTATGTCTTGAGCTAAAGGACATCGATGTCCAGGTCTTGGAGTTGTGCTACTCATAGGCGGACAGTTTAGTTGACTATCAGTTAAGACGAATAAACTTTTGTTTTGAAAATTATCGCAATCTATAGTATGAGAAATAATATTTTCGCTAACACTCAAGTTCTGAATCCATTTCATATGACAATCGCAGACAAACTTATTATATCTTAAGTCTAAATAATTTCTTATATTATCGAAAAAAGGTCTGAAAATATTTTGGTCTAATTTTGTCAGAGAGTTATTATTCAAATGTAGAACTATTTTAACATTATTTTTCTGCTTATTCTCAAAACTTTTTGCGCTAAAACTTTGATCAATCAATTTATTATTCGATAAGTCAATAGTTATTTCATGATTCATAAGCTCTGAATCCAAAGTCAGCCCATTTTCATCAACTTTATTGATTTGGTTGAAAGTAAGCGATACTAAAGTTAATTCTTTCAGACCATTGAAACTGTTTGAGGCAATAGTTGTTATATTGTTTCCATTCAATTTAATTTCTCTTAATTTACTAATAAGTGATGAATTATTTGGTTTGAAAGCGAATGAAGGAATTTCTGTGATTGCATTCCGACTGAAGTCTATAAAGCTTATATTCATTAAGTTTTTTATCATAGGAAATAGTGAAACACCAGCCAATTGCTTGTTATTTCTTATGTAAAGTCTCTTCGGTTTGTTTTTATCGAAAACATTTGCTGACAGTGTTCTTAACTGTTCATTATTTTCGATATATATTTCGTCGAAAATAGCATTTCCTAATGAGTTGTCGTCAATAGTTTTTAGTTCAGTTGATTGTATTAATAACTTGTTGAAAATCAAGTTTGAATTTGAAATATTTAGAGATAAAGTTTTGATAAATTCTCCCTTACATTGAATGTGAGACTCGAAATTAGTTTCGAAACACTCGCATTCAGGAATCGATTCTGGATTAGGACACAATGACTGTACTTCTGATTTACTTATTACAAAATAAATCAAAACGAACAAATAAAAACCTAAAGAAAAAAGAGATTTGTTTACTTTTTACTTAAAACTTAATTTTATAATATACTTACTTAACATTTTTAACATTTGTTTGAATCACAACTTAATTAATATAGAAATATATTTTCCATTCAATTTTAAAGATAAATAGAATTGATGTCTATATCTCTTAGTTCTTATCAATAAATTGCTTGTTTTATCTCATCTTTTAAAAACAATTGATTTTGGTTTGCAGTCAATTTGAATAATAAAACTCAAGAAGATTTATAGTTTTCAAAACTAAAACTCTGGAGAATTTTTTCTGTCTCTGTCTTGAATCAAACAGCGCATCAAAATTGAAATCCAAATGAATATTTATAATAGAAATCAAAAGAAAAACTCAAACAAAGCTTATCGTTGAATCATTTTTTAATATTAAACTAAAGCTAAGAAAAGTTTCTAAAAGTTTTAAAAGAAGAAAAGTTTAATTCATAAGAAAGTTTATGAAACTTTAATAAAAGCAAATAAACTAAATGCTAACTAAAAATAGAGCGCATGCTCTCGTTTAATGATTAGTAAACTCAGAAAGTCTTCATAGCTCTCATCATCGAATCCTTTTACCAGTTATTCATAAAAAGTAAAGCATTTCACATACAGCCAGATTGACGAGAGATCACTTGAGGATTGAATTCTGTGACATTTAAGTAATGATTGAAACTCTGAGAAACTAATACATCATAATATATATGATAAATATTTCATAACCTTCTTATAGTGAAACTTTCTTTAATGTGAAAATCTTAACTAATTTGGCAGAAAAACTATCTTTGAAACTATATATAAGTGGTTTTCCAATCGTAAAGTAATTCAATCATATTTTTCACTCTCTTTTTGTCTCAACAAATACTTTTCTCTATTATTATTTCGCTTTTCAGCAGTTTTTATATCGAAAAATGTAAGAAATTTTTTTCATTCTTTCAATTTTTTTGATAAATAAGTTGAGTTTTATATGAAATTTTTATGACATTTATTATTTTGACTTATTTTATAGTTTGAAAGCTCTGCTTAAAAACAGTTAACATTTAAAGTTTTAATAAAATTCTTTGAAAATTCAATTAATTCGAGAGCTTTTGATTAAAAATTTTGAAAAAATAGTTTAACTCAAAACTCTTGACGAGTCGCTTATAAGAATGGCGAGAATTTGCACAAAAATTCTTTTGATAATAGAATTAAAAATATTCTTTTGACAAATTGATAAGTTTTTAAAACTATTATTCAGTTTTTAAGCTCTCGAAAGACAGAAATTATAGGAATGAAAACATAAATAATAGTAATTCAGACATATTTATGTACAGTTTCTGTTGAGTTATTTTCTTAACAAGACTTAAAGTCTTTGGAATCATTTGCCGACAACTTGAAAAGAAATTTATTTATATCTAATTATATCCATAGCTCTATCCTTTGGTGACGTTTTTGAATAAAACTTTACTAAACATTAAAATTTTTGTTTACACTTAAATAAATAAATTATTTGAAAATTATTTTCGGTCGCATTCACTTTATCTGAAGTGAGACTTCGCTCTAAAGACAAAGAAAAATAATTTTATCTAAAGAGTGACACAATATTTATGTCTATTTCCTGAAAAAAAAGTTAATACTCAAAACTTTTAGTGAATCATTCAATAGGTTTAATGCACTGAAAGTAATTCTTGATATCATTTTTCTCTCCAATTCTGAACATTAGTTAAGATAACAAATAGATCTTTAATTTTTTTAACTCAAATTTTTGCTTCACATACAATACTAATGAATGTCTTATTGGAAACAAGAATTTAAGAAAAAATATATTTCTTGTAAATATTGAAACTTCTAATAAAATAAAAATAGAAAATTTTTTACTTAACTAAATATTTATGATATAGTTTTAGTTGACATTAATCTTTGTCCACAATTTTCATTGAGCCGCAAAAACTTTTATGATTTTGTGAATTGAGTTTTTTTAGTACTATTTTTATCACTTGTATTACTTGTCTTCAAAAATATACTCTTCTCGAAGAATATCATTGAATTGATTCACAAATCCCTCCATTTGCTCAAAACATTTGAACTTAAACTCAAATATATATTTTAAAATATAAACAAAGGCTGTAAACGTTTGAGTTCTCACTATATAAAAACAAATTGTTTAATACAAAATTTTCAATAAAAAGGGTTATAAAAGGGCTCTAATTATATAATGAAAAGTTATGAAATGAATGCGAATAAGTATTCATTTGCTATTCATTTACAAAACTCTATTCAAACATATTTTTAAAAATTGGAAATTTTTGAAAAAAGTAGAAAAAAATTCATAAAAGTGAAAATCTTTGAAATCGATAATCATTTGTTAGAGAAATTTATGACAAACCTATTCGTTAATCGGATTTTCGTCAAAACATTTATTCATAATTTTGATTATTATTTAATAATTTTTTATATATTTCAAAATCATATCTGAATATTCTTTGTATTCATCGTTTGAAAAATTATTGAATACTTTTGGACACAAAGTGTGAAAAGCTTTATATTCTTGTGATTCATACAGTTTTAAATGATTTGTCGGCCAATTATTTGAAATAAATTTTGTCAATTCGTTCAGGCTATCGATTAGTTGTCCAAAAATAAGGCCTTTATTCTCGAAATCAATTGAATTGATATTCTCCAAAACTATTAAAAAACAATTGTTTTCAAAATTAAATTAAATAATAATTATTTGAAAATTAAATTCAAAATTAAATTAATTATTTTTGAAAATAATATAAATTTTTACTGCTTTTGATACGAAATATTCTTATTTTATTGACCGCATCGTAAGGATCGAGTCCTTCATTAAGACTGTAATCAAAGTTTTGATATAATTTCAATAAATCCAAAACTCTTTTATTGACCAAACTTTGAGTCAATGAATTAAATCGATTCGAAACAAAATTAATTCGAATCAACTCTTCATTCGTTAAATTAGACAATATTTCATCCAATAATTCATTCGGCAGTTCGAGAATATTCTAAACAGAATCGCAATTCATGTCGATTTCTAAAACAACAATTATTTGAATTTAAAATATTTATCAAAAAATAGTATTTTTTTATTGTTTTGAAATCGAAGACAAAGTTAATAATTATTTTATCGATTAATTAATGTTTTGTTTGAGATCTAAGTCTTAATTATTAATTAATAGAAAACTAAACAATAATTAATCATTGAATTTGAAATGAATTGCAAATCAATTATCAAAACAATAACAAAAAACATCAAATTTATTAAAAGAGTTTTATTTGTTTTCTTCATAAATGACGTGAAATCAAAATTAATTATTTAATAATTTTATTAATTTTTGATCACAATTCAAGTTTTGATGCGATTCTTATTTATTCATTTCAAGGAATAACACTTTTCATAATTAAAAAAGTTTGTATTCTTGCAAACTATTTGTTCTTAAAGTATTGAAAACTAACTTTTATTCAATTATTCAATACTGAAGTCTTGAGATTTCAAATTAGTTTTAAAAAGGACTCAATTTATAATCAAATTATAAGAAATTCGTTCTAAAAAATAGTGAAGACCAGAATTTGCTGCACTTTATTCTCAACTATAATATCAATAATTGAATGAAAAACTTTTTTGCTAAACAGATCTCTTCTCAAATCAAATATCATTAGTTAGTAATCCTCATAGACGTTGACTCTTTTGATGAATATTTCTTTTGGCATTCAATAGGAATTAGAAAAAGAAGAGTAAGAAAAATAGCAAATCATGTACTTCAGTAGTAATGGGAATATAAAAAATAAGATAAATATATAAGAGATAGAAATACATCAATACAGATAACTTGTAAAAGTTTGAAACGCTTAAGAAAACTTTTCTATTAATAGATTCTCATTTTTCAACCCTTTCTATGATCTCTATTAATTCGTTGATAAATTTTCTGTTCATTTATAGTCTTGAAATATAAGCTTAAAATATGAGGTCAGATGAAAGTAATGCTTGAATTGATTGTGTTTTTGAAAAAACGGTGTTATTCAGCTTTATTCATACAGTATATGAAAAGTTCTTTAAAGCTAAAACTCGACACAACTATTCATAAAAGTCATTGTCGAGAACAACAATGGCTTAAACGCTTGAATACTTCATCTTATTTTCAGTGAGTATTTTGCGTAATGCCATAAATAAAATCAACTCATTGTTAAACTAAATAAATGCTTGATATTTGTTATGCAGTCAAATGACTCGAACAATAATTGTCGGATTCTCATTAATTTAAAGGGAGGGACAAACAATATAATCAAATTTATAAACCAAGAAATCTTTTCTTTTTCTTTTTTTAATTTTCTCATTCGCAAAACAGAAATTTTTAGTTTTTAAACAACTTGAAAATAGTGAACTTTATTTTTTAGAAAAGATCATTTCAAGGCTTTGGTCAATAGTTTTCTAAACTTTTTTTTCAGTTTAAATCATTGATGCGATAAATATTTTATTGATTTTTTTTCGATTATAGTCTACTTGAGATCTTTATGATTTCTGGAAGTCATAAAAGCATAAAATTTTTTTTCTTGAAAAACTTTCATTTTAAGTTTTGATTCGATACCTTAAAAGTTTTTATTGTTGATGATCAAATTATAGCAAGTTTTGAAACCTTAAAGTTGCGCTCATTTTCTCTAATACTTTCCATTTACACTACATTTACACTACTTTTTAAATTAGAAAAGTTGAGTAAATAAAATAAAAATAACCAATTTATCTATATTTCGATCTAAATTGAAAGTACGATAACTTTTTTTCACCTGAATTATTGAGTTAGAAAAAGTTGTTATAAAAGTTTTGAATGAACAAAAATAATTGATAATTTTTAGAAATAAAATTCCGGTTATTTTCTTTTCATATAGTTGTCATTAAAAGGTTAAACTGTGTTTAATGTGAGAAAAAAGAATAATTAATAGATTTTCTTTGACTGTATTATTTCATATCATGATTACAATAATAGACTCCTTTAGTGATTATTAGAGCTTTCATATAGTTTATGAGAGATAAAAACAAATATGATGTGTATCTAAAAGTAATTTCGGACACAATAACTGTTATCAAATATTTTTGACAATAAGATTTATTAAGTGAGGTTCATATCCTGTAGAGCTTTTGTCGAAGTGTCAAAAAAAGTTGTCATTATTCACACTAAAAACATGAAACATCAGTAAAAAAAGAAGTCGAAAACTATGCGAAAAAAGATTGAACGAATGGGTGTCAAACACTTTGACTGCAAATCTTGTTCTCTCAAATGCAGAATTGATTTCCGCCCACTTTCTCAGTCTCAGAAACATTTTTTTGTTAGGATAAAAAAAGATAGGAATCTACACTTTTTTTATGAAAGACTCGTTGAGTTCACTTATAAAAAGTTTTATTTTAGTGAAGAATCTTTTTATCATAACTCGGGAATTAAAAAGACATTAAAGTTTTTAATATAATATAAATCATATGAAATCTGTATTAAGTTCTTCAAAAGATAGAATAAACGGATTTTTTACTTAAAATGTCATTTCTTTTCCTAAAAATATACTTTTAAAAAATATTGATTTTTAGAATTCATTTATTTGTCATCCAAGAAAACTTCTCTAACTCTTTAATAAAATACAGCCCTGAAAGAAGACTTGATAAAAAACAAAATATTCAACACAAAGTCTGGTTTAGTTTCATTCAGAGACAAGACAACAGAAGAAACAAAACAGAGTAATATTTTTGATGGTTGTCTTCAACCATTGGCGACAAACTCATAGAGAGATTACTTGACATTTACAGTTAATTCATTGAATACTATGCAGTTTGTATCCGATTGTAAACATCATAGCTTTCATTCATTTTCTTCAGTGTTTTTCTTTAGTGTGAGAACATGTTATCACATAAAAAAAGAAGTAGTAATGGTTTGCTTCGTTAGGTAAAGAAAAAAAAATTTATTTATCACTTCTCTTATAATCCAATAAATTCTTGTCTTCACTATAAACTTATTTTTTATATATGAACGACACACATAACTACATATGATATGAAATTTCCTAACCATTTATATCCCAAGACATGAAAGATATGCAACAGGATTGAGAAAATTGCTTCTGGAAATCACTTTCATTTACAACATAGATATAGGGATAGAACAAATCAGGTTTAATATGATTGCGAGTTATTATTTAATATAAACTTTTATAGTATAATCACATAAGATTTGATGAAGACATAAAACTTTTATTGTTGATTCTCTTTCATTAGTGCGGAAAATAGTCATTTCATTAGAAGTTAGATAATAGCTATCTATAATCAAAGCACTTACACTTTTATACGCAATCACACATTTGAATAGTTTTTTACATTCAAGTCTCTCTTTTTATTGCCATTACGAGTTAACAGATCACATAAATTTCTTAATTGTTTTTATTGATCGTTACCAGCTCTCCGGAAATTAGAAAAGATCCCTATTTTATAGGTTATACTATTTGGTTGTAAACATTTGGATTATGTTTTTTGTGTTTGGATAATGTCTGTTATGATTTGGATCAATACTTTCTGGTTATAACTTCTTTTATTCATCATAAGCTTCTTCTCAGAAAAAAAGAAGAATATTTTTTTTGTGAAACTTTTTCCCTTTTAAAAGCTCGTGAAAACATTTTATTTATGTAACTTTGATCCAGAAAAAGGATTATGAATGATTTTTTTCAGGGATATAATAGTAAAGAATTCGAAGAATAAAATATTTCTTTGGCTACATCTGCTTTGCATTCTAACCATATAATAGTTTTGGCATTAAATTTATTTTTGAACTTTTTTACTTTTCTTCTAAAGCTTTTTTTCTGGGAATTCAAGGATAGAGAAGACTAACAAATATAAACTGTACGAAAAAGGAATCAAATGTTTATCGATTTAAAAGGAGATTATTAGTAGATAAAAGTAATGTGCTTTTCAGGTAAAAATACTTATTGTTTAGGATTTATTCACTCAATCGAATCGATTCGATATCAAATTGATCTTCACTTTAATTATCAGATTCTGTAAACTCTTTCAATGGTAATTTCAGTTGTAACTATTCATCTGTTTCTCTGACACGAATTTCATCAATAACCAAAAAAAATTATTTGTTTGATTGCATTTTAAAAGGTTATTTCAAAAGCGTTTAATTTATTTTACTCAATGCGTGACAAAATAAATCTTTTTTCTGTGATAAATTGTTTTAATAAAGCATTTGATGATCTTTTCAAAAGCCTATTGTTTTGAGTGAAAATTTGATTCATGGTTTTGATACCCTTTTTCAATAATGAATCAAATATTTTTGTGTCACTCGAAAAATATGGATAGTTTTAAGCAGTTTTAGACCCGGCGCTCGGACTCAGACTCGAAGAAATTTTCAGACTCGAACCTCTGAGCGACTCGAGTCTTGTGCAAAACTAGTTTTAAGAGTAAAATAAAACGTAGAATAATATTATAGGTTTGTTATCTCGAGCATTGGTTCTTCAATAATGAAGATTTAATAGCAAAAAAAATTGGCGTTTCTATAGATCTAATTTTGTTACAAATTATTCTAACCTGAATCTCAATTCTGAAGAGGAGTAGAAAAGCCTATTAAGCAATCCTTAGTTATAGATTGAATTTTTATTATAAATGACATTTTATGTGTTAAACAAAATATGCTATTCCTTTGCTTAACGTTAAAAATGTTTACGTATTCACAAGACATAAATTTACTGAAATAAAAAATTCAAGTCATTTCTTTTAGCTGTTAAGAAACTTAGAAAAATCATTAAATTTGTTCTCAAAGCGAAAGGTTTAATGCTTTTTAACTAAAAAATAAATTGAGTTTTCTCTCAAATTATAGTTTCAAACCTAAGAATATAGAAAATAATTAATTTTTATAAAATTTTCTTTAGTATTGAATGCAAAGTAAATAATTTCTATGATAATGAAAATATTGATTCGACAAAGTTTTCGAATTAATTTACGTGTGCCTGAAATAAAATTATTTATTTAAAGCGAATGTACGACAAGTTTGAGAAAACAATTTTCTAGTTAAGTATGAATACAATTTTGAAATTGAATGCTTTTATCTCTCGAACATTTGCAACGGAATTAATAAAGCGAAAGAAAGCAATGAAAATATTGTTCAACATAATGAGTGCCTTCAGGTTTGCGTCCACTTTAGCGATGCATAAGTGCTTGTTCTCATGCATTGCATGAATGACTTATACTCGTATTCTTGTTCAAAATTCTGTGACTAGAAATTCAAGTCCGGCCCTCGAGATGTTTTCCGCCTCGTGAGTACTCATTCAAAATTCTCTTTCTCTTAAATTTCTTACAGAGAATGTAATCATTTATTGCCTAAAATGAAAGTTAAACGAAAGTCATGAACATTTCACGAGTTCACGAATTCAATATTCATAACCTGTTAGTATTGAATTTCTCAACCATAACCTCTATTAGTGAACGATATTTGAAAAATCCATTAAAACTTTTCTATAAATTATGCGAATTATTTTATTTTTTATTAAAATTGAGAAGTAATTAATGGTCTTCTATTTGAGTTTGAAATAAATTTCACGTCAAGAGAAGAATTTTGACATTAATTTTGTTATAAAAAAAGAAAAGAAATTTACTATAAATTTCAAAAATACTTAGCTTAAAATCTTTTGCTTATATATAGGTTTCAAACCTGAAAAGATTTCTTTTGATTAAGATTTCTAACTTTTTTAATCGATATCAGGCTATAATTAGCCTTTAATTCAAAATTTCCTTCGATAATGTAGTGAAGTATTGAAACTTTTTTCTCACCAACTCTTTAAAAAATAAGCAAAATTAGAGGAAAATATGTGTAGTATTCAGATTCTATGGATAGTGCAAATAAATTAGGTGTCAAATTAATGTGAAATATAATAAAATTTTATGATAATAGCATTTTTCAAAATTAAGACCTACATTACTATTAATGAAAAAATATTCTTTTTAATACTTATGAGTATAATTTTCAAAATCCTCTTCATTTTAATTTTAAATTTGAAAAACAGAATTATGTCAAAAGTGATAAGAAATTATTCCAAATAATTAGCTTTCATGAAATTTGTGAAATCTTTTACAGATAATTGACTTCTCTTATTGATGTTCATTATTCATACAAAATTTTAGCCTAAATACTGAATCAGCAAAAATTGTGAATCTTTCTCAAAATATGTAAGATTTATGAACTTTCGGATGAAAAAGATTTGCAACTCTATAAAAAGTAAACATAAAGTTTCAAATTATGTCTACTATTGATATCATTTTTCCTGAACTAATCTTCTCATAAGTTAGTTTAATGTCTCAAAAACTGAATTTTCGACTAAATTTACCACAAAATAAATATATAACGAAAAACATGAATCATTTCTTAATAGTTAATGATTGTTATTATTATTATTTCTGATTTCCGTTTGTTAAGCATTTCGGTATAAATTAGAATTTTAAATGAAAAATCAAAATATTTTCAACTTAAGTTGAAATAAGTTCTTGTTTTTGACGAATTCTTAAATACATAAAACGAACGTCTAATTGATTTTCCAAAGAATTTTGTTGTGAATCATTCATATTCTCCAGAATAATATACATTAAGTTTGACTTTTCAGTAAACAATTACTGATAATTCGTATTTTGATTTTCAATTTATTGATCAAAATAAATATTGTTTGAGATTCTCAGAAAACAAAAAGTTAATTAACTTTTAAGAAATCACTTACTATTGACTCAAAAAGTTCTTTTTCGAACTGACAAAAAAAAGTTCGCAAACATTTTTAACACTTGGATTAAGTTTAAGACAAACTTAAATTATACTAAACATTAGGCAGTGTTTATGTGCTGTATTAATGACTAAACTTCTAACAAATTTTCATATTTGCTAATATGTATGCGAAACCATGAAAGAGATTCTGAACTTTTTTTCTGTTAATCACTACTTAGAGTTCAGGTCTAACTCTTAAACTTGAGATATATATTATTTGCTTAAATATAAAGTATTTTCATTTTTAAAAGTTTTCTGTTTCGGAATATTTGATAAGAAATTAGAAATTTTTAGGTAATTTATTTTTATTAAGAGGGGAAAAAAGTAATAAAACTTTTATGTGTTAAATGTTTTAAAAGAATAAAATTTTTTGACGTGTAATTAATTAAATATAGTATTTAAGGAAATTTTTTGACTCACTTCGAAAATTAAAAGACATTATCGCTTTAGTTATTGATTTTTAGCTCATTCATTATAATCCCCAGAAATTATTAATTTGAAAGCAAACAATTGGTGCCAAAACAAAAATTCTTGAGTTTGATCTCTTGTTCATCAATCATTTTTATGGTTGTTCAGTAACTAACTATGGCTTAAGTTTAATTGATTTTTCATAAAAATAATTAATTTTGCATTTGAAAAATCCCAAAAGAATATAATTTCTTTTTTCTGACATTTATTCTCTGTTGTTATTCAAATGAATGAAAATTTTCTTTTTATAATTTATTCTGAAGATAAAGAATGAGAAGTTTTAGTTTGAAGGATAAATAAAGCGGAAAACGTTTCAGAATATTCTCTGTTATCGAACAGTTCAAAAGATCAAAAGCCGCCGTTAAAAAAGTTTTGACATAATGTTCAGTCATTAGGAGTAAATTAAAATAGAAATACGTAAATCTTAATGTTCTCATTAAGTTTTATTTGTTTTTTAGTATCAAATATTAACTGAGAAAATAGGGTTTTCTTTGAAACACATTTCAGTCAATTAATTTCCGTTTGAAAACAAGTCTTAAATTTAAGAGTCTATATAATAGTGATTTCTAATTATACCCGAAAGTTAATAATAACACGAAAAGTATTGAATGATTCATTAGGAAGTTGTGTATCAAAGGCTCTTTTCAATAGAAAATGTTTCGCAGAAACCTTCATTAGCGTCAATATTTGCGCAAATCATAGGCTTCTTCTCTGTATATTTAGGTTTGAAAAATATTGTGTTTGATTTAATTGCTGTTTTTCGAGCACAAACTTCTGTTCGTTGTTTATTAACTTTCACTTCGGTTATAATCAATGTTCAGTTATAGCAACCAATTAGGAGTTAATACTTTACTCTATCATATACTATAGAATGATAAAATCATTCAGTTTTTTCGCGTTAAATAAAGATTTTAAAAATTAAGTTTTGTCTCTTTTTTCCTGGAAAAAGATGTAATGAAAATAACTCTTTGTTTCGTTAGACTTTAAGACCAAATTTGAAAAAATATTATCTTTTTCTTTATGTGCCATAAAATTGCATAAAATCTCATATATTTTAAACCCGACTGTTTTTTATTAGGATATATTCAACTATTCTTTTGGTCGTATGACTTTTTCTAACAATTCGAAGATCAACAATAGATGTGGGGAATAAAAGAGTCGGAAGAAGAAAAATAATATATAGGAAGAGATAAAAGTTTTGTAAGAAGAAGAAAAAAAGTTAATTTAGTAATTGTTAAGTGAACTCAAAACGCATGACAAAGATATAAAACGAAAAGGCATTAAAGACATCAACAGTTGGATACGAAAAGGCATTATAAGAATTCTGATCTAAATCATGGATTATGACCGCGAACTCAACACTCAAACGACTATTTTAATGGACACTTCGAAGGAGAGCTCCACTAATAGTCACGATTTATGGCCGCTGTCATTATCTCTACAACAACATAACTCAAGCAATATATTTAATAATGAGAGTCACTTTAATCACAATATTACGGGTCAATTGAATCCTGAAATGATTGACGACTTATTAAATATAACACAATCAACACCTTTAGAGTACGCGATGATTATGTACGGCTATATTATGCCATTTCTACTTATATTGACAATAGTGGCC